>JAUZNC010056885.1:40322-51859 GCA_034780395.1 Vannuccia rotundouncinata | reverse complement strand
GTCTATATAGATAGTTTTGATTTTTAAGTTGACCTTAGAGTATTAGGATATTTTAAAATAGATTTTAACAACTTTTAAAAAGTTTATGGATGTATATATATATATTTTAATATAAAATATATTAATGAGAAGGATTCTCAATAAATAAAACTATTTTATTCATTGAGATTATCAATAATAATGAAAACCTTATTAAATGGAATCATGAAGCAACTGAACGAATCTATCTAACAAACAAATCTCATATAAAAATAAGTTCATCTTAAGCGCTAGTTTTAGAAATTTATTAAGCTATATTTTATAATTAAATTTAACAGCTTTTTTAAACTATATTTATTATGTTATAATTCAAAAGAAAAGAAAACATTATAAACCCATTAAGTGTTTCACTTTTTGTTAAATAAATGCAAGGATTAACACAAAATTAAAATATAAAAAGCACTTACGACTGCTTGGACCCACTCATAAATAGTTACCAGCTTTATAATATATTTAGAACACCAGATGACATATCTGCAACCTGTAATAGTTTTGAGAAACACTCTTTTGCCTGAAAAGTAGTGATTTACCAGCGTGTTGCTATTTTTAGTCCACATGTAAGTTACAAGAGTTTCAAGAAATGTGCCCTCTGGTAATTTTATGACTTACACAAGTTTCGAGAAACTACCCCCAGCAACTCAATTAATTGTCAAGTTGGTATTGATGGTCACTTGATGTAGATCACATAATGTAATATGTTCACCATCTAAGTCAGCAGGTAGTATAACATTTGGAACAATACTATGACATGCAGTAGGTCTTCTGCATTCTGCCATATTCTTATGATAAATGGTAAAAAAAGTCATGCCCAAGCGATATTAAGTCAATATCCTGCACAAAATAATACTAATGGGAAATAAAACAAACATTTAAAATTTTAACATTTTGCTAAAACTTTATTATCACTTTTGTTTTAACTTTGTGTCATAATATACACATTTTAATAAATTTAATTTTTTTAATTTTACATACCTAAAATGAAGGAATACCACATATTTTATAAATAATGAATATACAATAATTTGACATGAAATTGCTATTGATATGCAAATAGATTTAATATTTTAATAAATAATTTTATTAAACATTTTCCAAATAGATTTAAAAAATCATCAATTATGTTAATCTTATTTTCATTATTGGTACAATAATTTTAGTAGTACCAACTATGAATTAAAATTGACTTAAAATTAAATATACTACAATTACAATACAATAAAGTTAATATATGGACATCACAAAAAAATTAGTTGCTTATTATTAATTTTTTTAAATTTGTTGATACAAATGGGGTCTACCATCAACAAATTCATTATTGGTACCATACATGAACCAAACAAATTTGTTTCCTGTATACAACATTTATATTATTGAAAAAAATAAGAACACATTAAAATTATATAAAAAATGCAATCCAGATAATATTGATTTTATAGTAGGCTGGGTATATGGATACAACAGCTATATCAATAAGATTTTTTGATATGGATACAACAGCCATATCAATAAAATATTATGATATAGATATGGCACTAATAAACAATTTATATTAATGAAGTGTCTATTCAGATGTCTGCAGTATATTTAACCTACACACTATTCATACATACATATGGTTATTACTCTCACTATTCAGACTTTTATAAAAATATGGAAATATTGGATAACAAAATTGATACAGAAACCAACTTATTTCTAGAGTGGGGAGGGAAGCCAGGTCTACCATACCTTTAACACAGTGTTTGTGTTTAATTAAAATTTATTGCACATCCAAATAGTGTGTGAGGTAGATGGAAATACATCTGAATAGCAACAGCCTTATATTAATTATTGAGTCCTACATATTATTCAAATAAATAACGACTCATTTAACTACATATTATATTAATAATTTTTGCATTGCCATAGGTTTTGATAGAAATATATACCAATAGTGTTTCTTTAGCTTAGTTTTTTTAATTTAGATTTTTAAATTTATTTGACCATTACTGTTGTTGCTATTACTTGTTCACATAATACAGTAGAATTCATCTATATTGGCTCTTTTTAATTCCCCTACTGAAATCCTATCTAATACATATATTCCAGTTCATCAATATCAGCTCTTTTTTGTTCCCTTAAAACAATTTATTTGTCTAATTTGGCAAGCAGGGTTAAATAATGTTGAACTACATTATGACATAATATGCAGTACAATATTATGCAATATAATCAGAGTTTTCCTCATTAAAAAGTCATGATTTGATGATGTTGACAAAGTAGTACAAATCTCTTGACAAATCTTTGAAACCATGAGAAACTTTCCATGTTGGGACAAAACCCTTTGATGTGTTGGTTCAGCTAACTCAAATGAAACTGTGTCAGTTTGTGTGGACATTTGCTGTAAAGCATGATGAGACTATTTGTAATGGATAAAAGTTCTGCGTCATAAAGAGGGCTGTCATTAAGGCCCCAGTAGTTCATCAAGCACTTTTTTCCAGTGCAAAAGGTGTTAAATGGCATGAGTAAAAGTCCTCTGGAGAGCCTTCTTCAAACTGTGTCAGGAATAATAAGTATCCTTTATTATCATCTATGGCACTAAATATATCTAGAATCGTAATTACTCAATTTTGTCATAGTAAAAAACTTTTATTTATTTTCTTAATTACACTATTATGTATACAGGGTGGCCCATAAGTATGGTTACACTTGTAATATCAACAATAACAACATTTTTAAATATTTAAAACGCAACTTTATTTCAGGATAAAAATACAAGTTTAAACATAATTGTCACAATAAATATAAAATTATGATTTGAAAATGACAGAAATTATCTATTTACAACAGGTGTTCAAAATGTCCCCCAGAAACTTCAATGCATTTAGTCATATGGTGAAAAGCAGACTTGCAAACTTTGGCACATAGTGTTTTATTTGCCTTTAATATTTCGAACTTTCAAGTTATTGCTGCCCTCAACTAGTGTGGTAGGACGAGATTGATATACAGAATTTTTCATCACACCCCATACAAAAAAATCCATCTGTGTTAGATTGGGTGACATTTGAAGATAACTGTTTCCATTCACCATTTCTTCAAAGAAGCAAGGCCCAATTACACTATTACTTGAAATTGCACCCCATACATTCACACCTGGCTGGTTTAATTGAGTTTGTAATACTACTTTTGGATTGTCAAGTCCATTGTAAACACAGTTGTGTCTATTAATTTGACCATTGAGCCTAAAAGTCGATTCGTCTAACCATAAAATATTATCACATAATGACTCATCATCCTAGAATTGAGACACAAAAATTTCACACATCTGTGAACGCCTGTCAAAATCATCTTCTAATAAACCATGAAGAAGATGTGGACAGTAGGGTTTGTAACCCAAATCACTGATAATACATTGCAATGAAGTTCTAGCTATTTGTAACTCTTGAGACAATCGCCTGGAACTAGTACATGGATTTTCAACAAATGTAGTTGCAACAGTATCACCATTTGCCTCTGTGCGTACGGTCTTAGGGTCTACCAGATCGTCTATCGATCATCAACTACACTTCCAATGTTGTTGAATTTGTCTCTCAATTCATAAATCGTTTTTCTAACAGGTGGTTGTTTATTTGGATATTGAAGTCTCCAATTATTACGTACATTTTCTGAATTTCCTATTTTGTGGTATTCCTTAAGAATAAAAATTTGCTAATATAAATCAAAGCAGTTTATAATACTCAGAACAAACAAACAAACAAAATGTTAATTTCAAATATGACACAAAAATAAGGAAATAGATATTTATAAGTTATTTAAACAATTTATTTATAATAAACAATCGATTATTATTGCGTTTTAAATATTTTAAAATGTTATTACAAGTGTAACCCTACTTATGGGCCACCCTGTATATAATTCTAATAAACTGCAACAATTTTTAAAATAGTTCTGAAGAGCTATAACTACAAGATTAATTCATATATCATAAGGCATATAGATAGATTTATTGTACAAACAGTTTATAACAGTGAATTTTTTCTAATAATCCAACATTCAAATTCAATTATGTTTTGTAATATTTGTCTTAATTTCTAATGATTGTTTTCATGCTTTTTTTTAAGTTTAGATATTTTAATGGTATTCATTTTAATCAAAATTTAATTTAGCCATCTGATCTCAATTATTTTCTTGATCTTGTTTCTCAAGTATCCATATTTCACTTACATGATAATAACTGGATTATTTACTCTCAGTCAGAAAATTATGCATGCATGGATAGTGACAAGTCATATTGATTAATCACATGATTTTCATGATTGTGATTAATATTACAATGATTGGCCATAATTCTTATTTTATTTTGTAAATTGCTTAATCACCACTCACAAATATGCAAATGAGCTCCAATTTTTTTGATAAACACTATAACCCCTCCAGCAGAATGGCTCTTCTGGATTAAAAATGGTGGTACTAGTTTCATAGAAAACTGCATCCTTATGGACATTTTTCATTCAAAGTTAAAGCTTGTGGATCTGTATGAAATGGCCAGTTGCATTACATAGACTCATAAACCAAAAAAAACAGATATTAAAGATTTAATTATCCATATTGGTTTAATTTATTCTGTGATAGCAAATTCTTCTGTTAACTTCTAGACATTGAAATTCTTCCAAAATGTTTAGAATTGAATATCAATGCAATTCAGTTGGATAACACAGTTGTAAATGAAACAATTCAATTGCTGCTTCAATTGCAAATTTCAATATGCTTGAATTTAAGATTTTCAATTGAAAAAATCAGGAATATGCTTGACTTTTAGTAAGGGATGAAATCTGCTAGAAAGTCAATGTAAACTTTGAAGGGCTCCTTGTTTTGAGCTGTACTCATTTTTAAATAACACCAATTCTCTTTTGTGTGTCACTGTATTGATTTATCAGAATAGTTAATTTTAATTTGTTAATCATGTTACACCCAAAAGAGTAGGTGGTATAAAAATGCTGACATTTCTAAACAAGTCTTTACTAAAATCGGTGCTAACAAATGATATTGAGATGATATGGAAAGAAATAGTGTCCAGAAATGGGAATATGACGACCTTGATCAAATGCAAAAATAGGAGATATGTGTGTCCAATAACATAAAAAATCTTGAAGAAATGGCCTTTTAATTGTTGAAGAAGGCTAGCAACTTCAACAACTCAGTTGGCTTCAAAGAAGCTCATGCTCTGATTTTAGGAGGAAAAATTCTCAAAAATGGGATAACTTTAGTAACTGCTTCATTAAAGAAGTTAGAAGAATGTAAGCAGTAAACTAAATATATTATATTATCAGTGTAATAGCAAACAACTCAACTAATACAACACTTAACTTTGGTTAGGTTAATTTAAAAAAATATGTTTTTGTTAAATAATGTATAGCATACATATTAATAATATTTGACTAATTTTCACTAGTATTTAATTTTATTGTGTTAAATATTATTTAAATTGTGCCATTTAGTTAAACTTAACACATTGTTACATAAATGTATGCATTGGTTAACTATAGTTTTTTATAGATGTCAACCTCCACAATGTGCACATGTTAATCCACTTGACCAATAAATATTTAATTTATTGGCTTTTAAAGTACCTAGAAAAGGAAAATTTAACTTAGCATGAACACTTTCTTGACGAGGGTACTTGTTATTAATCCTTAAAATTTCTAAACACCCCTATATGGTTTTCAAGATTTCAATCATGTTCAATTAAATATATTAATCAGTTTATATATTGTAGAAGTTTATCATA
Source organism: Vannuccia rotundouncinata (assembly GCA_034780395.1). Lineage (NCBI taxonomy): Eukaryota > Metazoa > Platyhelminthes > Proseriata > Coelogynoporidae > Vannuccia > Vannuccia rotundouncinata. The sequence goes on along the minus strand of JAUZNC010056885.1, from coordinate 46,053 downwards.
TGTATATGTTTATATTTAAGAGTGCTTTTTATAATTTAGTTCTCGTAACAAAACAAAATGACTGAGTTGGATTCTGAATTTAAAGGGAAAATTATGTACAGTCTTAAAGAACGCACGGATATTCCTATTCCCAGTGTATTCAGAGTAAGTCAATACAATTATTTTGATTCCTAAGTAATATTTTCAAAAATATGTTTTGGTTTTAGGATGGTAAATGTCGAAGTGTTGCTGAATTTGAGAAACTGAACAGAATTGGTGAAGGGACTTATGGAGTTGTCTGTAAGTTCATCTTGCACTAATGATATTATTTTCAGATTTGTTATTATATTGATTATTTTTCAGTGTGTTATATTAACTTATTTTAAAACTTGTTTTTATATATATTTTTAGACAAATCTAAAGACACTGTTAATGGTTCAATCGTTGCTCTTAAAAGAATCCGAATGGAGAACGAAAAAAATGGTTTGTATTCATGTTTCGTAAATTTTAATAGTCGTCTTCTTGATTTTGATTCCCTTTTTTCTTCTAATTTCAGGCATTCCTATAAGTAGTCTTCGAGAAATCAACATTCTTATGAGCGCTCAACATAGAAACATTGTCAAGTTGATTGAAGTTGTGGTCGGCAGGAGCTTGGATAGGTTTGTTACTTATTTGATACAACACTGTTAGAAAAAAGGTTATTAAAAAGTTCTTTGAGAAAAGGTTCAATTAACAACTTTTGCTTCAATAATCTTTTAAAAGTTTTTTTAACAGTGAATGGACACAGACCTACGTTTTAATTTTACTCATAAAATTTATCATATGACAATTACCCTAAATTCCTCTAGGAGCCATTTAACATACTATATTCAGTGTCTTTGTTTCATTAAATAAAAGTTGGTTGATATTGTTATCACATTAATTATTCTGTTTTTAAGAACGGACAATTTTACTAATTGAAAAATATGATTATTTCTTTTATATTTCAGCATTTTCCTTGTGATGGAATACTGTGATCAGGATTTGGCCAGCCTGTTGGATAACATGCCCAATCCCTTCACAGAATCTCAAGTAAGCCTGACAATTACAATTACTTTGAAATGATTTTGCAATGAAAGTGGTCTGTTCTTTTATAATAATTTCGCCTCTTGACTCTTTGTACATTTAATTGTGTATGTACTCTTTTTAATGTATATTCTTATTTCAGGTTAAATGTATAATATTGCAAGTCTTCCAGGGGTTGAAATATCTCCATAGCAACTACATCATTCATCGAGATTTGAAGGTCTCCAATCTTCTTATGACAGATAAGGGGACTATCAAAATTGGTGTGTTCAAATTCTATTTTCAATGATACATTTGTTAGCTTATGGGAATTGAGACAATTTAGAATAATTATTTTGTTATGGTTTTTTAATATTGTAGTTACTATTTTAATAAAACCAACCACAATTAATATTAACACATTAGTGACCATCTTAAAATTATTTAAATTTGCGAATCATTTCTTGTAAGAAACTTGAGGCAACAAATATGATTCCACGCTTTAATAATACTGCTATGTATAGATGTAAATATTTATTTCGTTTTAAAATAGAGTAGTTTAGAAATTCTTTAAGACTGAACAAAATTTATTTAAAAAAAATTTAAATCATGTTCTCAAATTGGAAATTCAGTGGAATATTTTATTCAAAATTATATTTAATTTTTTGACACGAGAAATGTACTACATACAATTAATTCTATTTACTATTTTTCAAATTGTTTTGGAATCATTGTTTGCTGCTGTAATTGTTTGAGATGTAATTCATATGAAAACTTTACAATTCCCAATTAATAATCTTGTGAATAAATGCAGTCAATATTCCAAAGCAGCAATATTATTCATAATCATGTTCCATACATATTCTTCAGCTGACTTTGGACTGGCTCGTAATTTCACCTTCCCAATGAAGCCTATGACACCCCACGTTGTCACGCTGTGGTATGTCACTTGACGCCAGCTCAGTCTGTCTTATTGTTCATTTATTTATTTTTTACCTTGATTGCTATCAGGTATCGCGCTCCCGAACTTCTGCTTGGAGACAAAAACCAAACAACAGCGATAGATATGTGGTGGGTAAACTCTTGTAAACTGCTTGTTTTTTGTTTTGATAATATATTTATTAATGTTATATTATTGCTATGTTTCAGGTCTGCAGGTTGCATTTTGGGAGAACTTTTGGCTCATAAACCTCTTCTTCCTGGCCGGACAGATGCTCAACAAGTAAACTTAATTGTTGATCTTTTAGGGACACCAACTGAAGCAATATGGCCAGTGAGTTTCCTATACTTCTAATGGACAACAACTATATTTATAGATAATTTATTACTTTTAATGTATATAAGTGTAATATACTACTGATAAGTAATATATATATATATTAAATACATATTCAGAATGTATTATTTTTCAATAATTTATTACAGTGTAAGTAAAGTGTATAATAATTAGTATTGACAATATTACATATTTGTGATTTTCAAATTATTAAGAAATAAATTTCACTAATTTTAATCTTTTAATGTTTCATTATTTGATAGGAACTTCCGAAGTTACCGTATTTGGAGAAATGCTCCCTGAAGAAGCAACCGTAAGCTGTTCTGTACTTTATTTATTATTTTTATTTCGTGTTTTACTATTTTGACGATATAATATGGTTATTTTATATCTGTAAGTTGACAATTAATAATATGGACTAAAATATAATGGTGTCATTTAAGTTAAATATATTTAATTTTTCTTACAGATACAACAACCTTCGACATAACTTTCCATTCCTCTCCGAAGCTGGACTTCGCTTGCTCAACTTCTTGTTCATGTACGACCCCAACAAACGCGCTCAGGCTGACGAGTGCTGCCAGAGTTCCTACTTCAGGGATCATCCTTTCCGTAAGTCCACTCCCTCCCCATATCATTCTGCCTCTTGTTTGTCGATGAAATGTTACAGTAGCTTTCGATTGTCTTGAAAATTCATGTTTCAAATATCGTTTCGTTAAGTTACAACCGTTGCTGTGTTAATGTTATACTGTTATCGATCGATCCTTCTGTATAATGATTGATTTGCATTTAAACATTGATCAGCCTGTGACCCCGATATGATGCCTTCGTATCCACAACACCGACTCACTAGGAAATCCTCTCCCACGGCTGCTCCACAACCTGTCCAAGAGAAGAACTCATCGTCTAAAAAAGAGGTACCGGTCTAATTACAGATTTATCATTTTTTATCTTTTTTATGTGAAATAAAACATTAAATATTAATTAATTAATAGGCACAATACAAAACTAAAATAATAATTTAAACATTATGTTATTATTAGCATAACTTTATTTAATACAAAAATCTTTTATAAACATTAACACCAATTAAAAACTCAATTACCACAAATCACAATACAATGTTTCACAATTTTGGAGAAAAAAACAGGTTATAAAAAATGCTTATAAATTTATTTCAATCAAGTGCTATGATTAAAATATGTAAATTAAATTTTTTAAAGGCACTGATTTAAAAAATAAACAAATAAAATTAAAAAGACCTTCTTAGGTGTTGTATACCTTTCCGCTGCGCGCTTTTAAAAAATACTCAATAATTGTTATCCGTTATTTTAATCAATGTAAATTATTTATCTATGATATGCTATTTATCGACGTATTTAGGTGACATATTTGCATTTGTGAATTTTTCGGAGCCTCTTGTTCCTTTTGCGTTTGGCCAAATAATTGAATTATTGAAATGTTTGATTTTCATGTTGCATAGAAGAAGAAAATTCGTTCCTTCATTTGAAAAGTGATACTTTTTCAAATTCAGGAAAATAATTATGTTTTAGTGTTCAATCTAGATATACTTTGTTGCATAAAAAGATGGGATAGAAACTGAAATTTTGAGATTCTGTTCATTTCTTTTTATAATTAAACATATTAAATAAAAATCTGTTTAAAGCTGGATCCACACGGTTCGATTTTAGTCGAAACGAATGAAAAAGCAGTCGATAATGCAATTTGTATACTCGAGTGTAATTTGCTTCGATTCAACTTTCAATTTTAGTCGTATCGAGTGAATTGAACAGGTTTTATTTTACATTCAATTTATATTAAAATTTTCCATTTATTAAAATTATTTTAATCATTTATCTGTTTTCTTATTGTTGTTAGTATTTTTTAATGTTTTCAATCCAAATTCTTAGAGTTGTAGCTAATTTTCTAATTGTAAATCTTGGAATATTAGACCATGAGATCTAAGATCATACCATAGACCTGAGATGTACCAAATACACCTTTACGTATTGGATGTATTATTATTGTATCGTTTTATTTTTAATTTAATATACAAACAATGAGCAAATAGCGCTATAACCTTCCTTATTTTAATCGTTAAAAGATACATTTTTGAAAAATACGTTAAAAAGAAGATTTAAAAAGCCGAAACAAACATCATGGGAATGCTAGTTTCAAATCGAATCAAATCGAAGCGTGTGGCCGGCTTATAAGAGTTTTATTGTCTGTAATTGTTTTCTATATTTGAACCCTTATTATTACTACTAGTCGAGTTATTTATTTGACAATAAACAAAAACGATGTTTTTTATTTTTCAGAAGAAGAAGCGATAAAGATTTTAGTTCCCGGAACATTTATATTTTATTGTTACATATTACTGTTGTTTTATATAAATACACATATTTCATTCTATTATTAATTCTCAAATTTTCATTTTGTGTCAACATTTAAAATAGATTTGTTTATAGCATAATTATGTATGTGAATACTTTAGTCGTTTCCTCTAATCATCAACTACTTGTTCTAATATAGTTTCTCCCTAAAAGTTTTGACCGATAATAGAAAGATTAAACTTTAATTTTTTTATATTTAATTCACCCTGCACGGAACAGTGAGAAATCACTTATACAAAATGGGTAAAAAGTACTTAAGCAGTAGATGGCTCACGCGTCAGTTATCGGAAAAGAATAAAAATACAAGACAGCGGATTTGTAGTGAGTTACTTCCTTAACCGTCTTATTACTGTCTGAGGCTTGGGTATATTGGCGTAACAATGAAACGCCGAATTTAAACAGGTCCTGGTTTGGTGCATTAACACCAAAGAAGCATCTCGCTACTGTCTTGGGACCCAAAAGGGCTACTTTTATTGATGTTTTTCCTATAGAGGTAAAACATTGAACTCAGATCGATATTGCTCTGTGCTGGTTAGACTTGAGTTAGCGTCCTTTAACTTACTATTTTTATCTACATGACAATGCAAGACCATACTGCTAATCAATCGGTACAGAAACTGAAGGACTGGCATAGATGTCCTACCTCGTCCACCTTATTGTCCCTCAGTGATTTTTATTTGTTTTCCCCAATGAAACACTATGAAACTAGGCAAAATCTTTGATAGTGGTGAATTTGGAGAATTGGTTTGCAAGGAAAGAAAGGCTTGACATCACTCCCAGGAAGATGGCAGAAATGTATTGAATGTAATAGTGACTATTTCCAACATTTTAGAGATACGGATAATAATTAATTGTGTACATATATTTACGTGAACGTTGATAAATGTGTATTATTTGTATTGTTAACTTTGATTATTGTTTTACACATTGATAACACATTGTATTTATAACTTTGCTTACACATGTTTTGTGTTATATAAATTAAAGTTTACTACAGTAGAATTTTCTAATTTTCAGTCAAAACTTTTAGGGAGATACT
>JAUZNC010056885.1:0-24289 GCA_034780395.1 Vannuccia rotundouncinata | reverse complement strand
CTAAGCAATTAAAAGTTTGAATTACAAATAACTGAAAACATCAATAGATGGAAACATGGATATAAAGAATCTAAAGACATAATTTTTTGTAAAAATTTTTTTGGGGAATAATTTAAAATGAAGCACCTGAGACCAAAAGATTGGAAAATGACCATAATCTATCAAGTAGGGTAGGTTAAAAGACTAGAAAATGTTCAGAAATCACTCAATGGGCAAAAGCAGTTTTTGTGATTTAAAATATTTTATTGCTTAGAATTTATATGTTTATATATTTCATAAAAGTATTCTAATAACAGCTATAACTTTTTTTGCGCAAAGACCTCAGTTGGAGGCATTAAATATATGTAATTCTGCATAATATTACGCTTCTAACAATACCAAATGTGGCTTATAAGAATTAATTCCGGGTTTGGCCATTATTGAGGCTAATTCGCTCAAATTAATGTTCGTGTATATTTATGATATTGTCTTAGTCAAGTTCCATGGATAACAAGTAATTAAATATCCTGCAGTTAATTTAAAAGATTATTTTTACTCTGACAAAGGGTATGCAGTTATTATTGAAAATTAGTAATAGTACTGAAATGAACCATTATACAAGGTGTCCGAGAAGTCTTGACACAGTGAAAATAAACAAAAATTATATTCCTCATATTATACACTCATTTTTGTACGACAGTGCATATTATATTGAAACCTGCTATAACAGAAAATGTTTTGTGAATGTGTTATACTTATACTTGAATGTACATCCTAATCTGGAATATAATTTAGTTTATTTTTCTGTGTCCAGACTTCTCAAACACCTTGCTATAGCTATTTAAGGTAGGATTATAACAGTGAAATCCGCTTCATAAAATCACCCCCAATGCCGGCAATCAAAAGATTTACTTAAACAGCTAACTTAATACACGATATTTACAAAATTAATAATAAACAAATATTTGTATTATCTATACAACAACAAAATAGCATGTGTGTACTCAACCCAGTTAAACGGTATTGGCAATTATACAGCGAAAATTACTTATTGATTTTTATTACCCAACTACTGATTTTATGAAGCGATAATTTGACTGTACATATCCAATCCTTTTATTAAGAAGATTACACTGTAACAGTTAATATAATTATTTCAAAGAAAGGAATAACACATCGTCAAACAAAACATTTTATTAACATAAGATTGTAATACAATGAAAAATGGGAAAACTATACGAAGCTATACTAATAGCCTGAAAGATGGATTGTCGGGGATATAAATAAATTGGTATCAAATTGGCATAGAATACGGCTAGAATCGTTATAATGATGTTGATAGTAGAATGGTGAAGTCTTATTTATTCTTTTGGTGCTTCAATATCTTCCACAGACTCGAGCTGACTGGGCTTGAGGTCCCAGGTCTTCGTTAGCGCGACAACTCCGCAGTCAATCACCTTGATCTTCTTCCTGGGAACAGCGGTGTCATGGTCCGTTGGAACTTCACCCAATGTGCGGATTACATCCTACAGAAAGAGGCAATTATGTAAAGAAAATTAATTTTGTTTTTAATCTGTTTTGTGCGTCATAAATAAATTTTGTTAATTTGATGAAATTCAATGAATCGTGCTAACAGTTAAGTCGTTTAGGTAAATATAAGCAATATTAAAAAACGTGTTTTGGGTGGTTGAGTTAATAGCGAAGAAAGTCTAAGGCTAAACCGGACACCTAGATAATATAAAAAATAGTTCGGTTTTACAAAAAGAGAAAAATACAAAATACATAGTCCATTAAAATATTATTGAATTATGTAATCTACATAGGGAAAGATACACTATATTATATGCCTGCATAACTTGCTTACAAAGAAGAAAACAGTGCAACTTATGATATGATTAATATTTAATAGAGATTATTTCTAAGTGCGATAATGCTTCATTATAATAATTTAAGAATTAAACTCTAGCATCCGGATTACACAGTTAAAACATTATAATAATGCACAAGGGACCTAGAAATGAATCTGGTATGTATTTCCGGTTTATAGTTATTATAGTTGGTTCTTTATTTAGCGTCCAGTTTGTGTGTCCTGATTAAGCGAGTCCAGTTTAGCCGCAGTGGGCTGTATGTTAAGTCAAGAGTTTGTATTTGTCTATAACAAACAATCCTTTTAAATAATATTTGTGTGTTCAATTAATTTTAAAAATTGTCTTAAATGACAAATTAAGGATTAAATATTTTTTTTTCTAATTTGAATAGTATTTAACCACATAGTTTTTAATGTTGTGTAACGAATTTAAAAGCCTAACGAGAAGTGTGATAAAACTTAATTATCCACGCTCCTTAAAATGCTACAAGTTCTCTGTAAAATATTTATTAAATTTAGATCAATTACAAAGAATCAGACACGATGTTTACCGTTTTAATCGATTTAATTATCCAACCGTTGCATCGATTACTATTGCTTATCCAAAAAGTGAAAACTAAAAGTGAAACTGATTAACTCACCATTCCCCGAATAACCTTGCCAAAGACAACATGCTTTCGGTCCAACCAGCGAGCCTTATTGAGCACAATGAAGAACTGGGAACCATTGCTGTCGGGACCGTGGTTGGCCATGGATACCCATCCGGGTCCTCGATGACTAAGATAGAAACCTTCATCGTTGAATCTTTTGCCGTAGATACTCTCACCTGAAGCGTGGCAGAAAGAGCTGCTTTGAACATATCTTCGTCATTTTAACGTGTTCAACATATTTCGTCAATTCCCACTTAACACAGAATCGACTAAAGAAACTAATAAGAATAAAGAAATGGACCTACCGCCAGTACCATCCCCGGCAGTGACATCTCCCATTTGAAGGACAAAGTCTGGAACAACTCGATGGATGAAAGATCCTTTAAAGTGAAGTTTGGACTAAAAAATAGTTCAACAAATACTTAGAACACAAAATGGCGATAAAAAAGTTGATTTTGTAAACTTACTGATTTAGTCTTGTACCCTTTCGCGATTGAGGCAAAGTTGAGAACAGTCATTGGCACAGTATCTCCAAAGAGAGCGATTGTGAATCTGTAATGGAATCATGCAAAAATATATTTCGTTTGTCGTCAACCTCAATTCAGTTAGCAATGTAAATATTTAGATTCTAAGTTTCACAATCGCGCGCATTATCCAATTCACAAAAAATCAATAAATTGCTCACTTTCCAACATAGTCTTCTCCAGGTCCATCCAACCCTTTGACCTCCATCTCAAACCAGGCCTCATGTGTGACGGTGAAGTTACCACAGTTGATTGAGCCAATCAATAACGACGAAATAGTCAGTAGAAATAAAACCGCCATGTGGAATTCCTGGAAGAGTTCAGTGAATTGGAAGTGTTATTATTGAGATACATCATACTGATTCTAATTAAAAAAAAACCTATTTATTTATCTTAAAAAGCGTAAAATGAGAGAACCAAAGCTTGTTTTCAATTAATGAAAATGTAAAACTATTTATTATTATGTATAATTCACATTAAAATATTTTATTCAATAAAATGTTAATACATCATATATATTTATAACTAAAATAAAGAAACTAAAATTATAACTACAAATATGAAGATTGTTAATCAAAAATGAAACTGATCTTACCAAATAAATTCAGCTGAAAATATAACCAAGTTCCCAAGTGTAGAGGAGAAGAAGTGTTTGTTTCTGTCACCGGAGCATTCCTAAATAGGTCTTCATTGGTGATTTGTATACGCCACGAGACAACTTGCCACATTGACGTTGTCTTCTGGAGACGGCCGACTACTCCTATGACACGTAACCAAGGCTATCACTTGAGTATATGTGGAGCACTCTCTAGCACCAACGACTACAGGCCTTTGTTGTGCTGGAAGCAGCGTTACAGGACAACACGGAGGACAGTTTGAATATGTGGGAGAAAGATTAGAGCCTCTTGAAAGTGAGACTCGATCCCAGATGGCCTGTTAATGTCTTATATTTTAATACATTTCAGCTTACTGATTCTACATGAGCGGGGATTTTAGAACAGTAAAATGGTTTGACTTGAGATTTATAGTAGCATGTCACATATATGAATTGATGTCAAACATCCTGAGCGATTTATGAACAACTTAAACGTGGCCTACATGTTCTTTAGCTTATATGACAATAAATTCAAATATTTTGTATTAGGTAACATATTGAAACTCAACTTAGAAGTGAAAGTTTACAATATAGATAGTATACTTGACACTATAAGTGTTGACTTAAATTAAGCATATATCTAAAATAATAATGATTGTGCAATAAAAATTCAACTCAAACTATGTTCAGGGATATATATCTGATCCCACCTTAATAACAAAATGATTAAAATAATTTATTAAAATATCTACATTATGATATTATTCTGAAGTACCTATGTTGTATTCTGTAATCAAGCGCAGTAAAAATACGATATAAAGTCTGTATATATAACATGAATGAAATTGTGTCTGCTTAATCTAGAAGTTTTATGGAATTACAAGTATTAATTTTAAATCACTATAGACTATATCAGTAGTAATTTGGTATAAAATAATGAATGCTAATATATAGAATAAGAAGAACTAAGGATGTTTTTATCGATTATTTTTTTCTTCAAATACTCCATCTTAGTGAATTTTTGTATAAATTGGAATGTCTTCAAACTTCACAATATTATGATGCAGAGAAAAAACGATGATATATATAAAAGCAAGTGTTTAATGTGTATGACGATTGATCTATAGTCACATAATTCCCATGTAAACAAAAAAACAAAAGTACGCAATCAAAAATCATATCGTATAACATTAATACACCGAAATATCGTAATTTACTAAATTACTATTACAGGCTTCATACGCATTTAACTTGAAAAATCAATACTCTTTGGAGTCTTGAATTTTAAATTTCAAAATCAAGACTGCATAATATGAACCCTGTATTAGTGCATTTAGTTTTTATCAGTTAAAACTAACTAGTATACATTAAGAAAGTTCGTAATATTGACTTTCTATATATTGATTGGGTGGTCCATAATTAACGGCATTTTTAAGAAAATAATTAATAAAAATAAAGGATTTAAAATATATATACCGTAAAATGGGGGAACTTCGACATACCTTTCTGTCTTTTTCAGACCTCGTTAAAATGGAAAGTAACGGGGACGCATAACACGATAATATGGCATATACAATCAAATATATATTTCTATAATCATAAATTTATAGATCGATTATTGCTATTGCAATAAATTAATTCGCTATATGGGAGGTAAACAAATAAAAGTATTGTTAAAACTTGTAAAATAGTTATTAATAAAAAATAATACAATATATTATAAATTGCAATATCAAACGTAATTTTTGAAATTTATGACAATGAAACAATAGTACCTATAGGGGTAATAAATTTTAATAAATGAATCAAGTTTTGATCCCGAATGACTGATGTAGTTTTAAACGTAAACTTTGTAGACGTAAAACCTTAATCATAACAGAATAATGCACGAATAAAAAAATAAAATAAAAAATATTCATTATTATTCACATCACAATTTAAGGCGTACGTATAATCAAGTTTATCCCATCACACATTCTCAATGCACATATTTTTAACATAGTGTGTATGCAACCCAATTTTCCCTTGGACGGCTGTTTGAGAAACGTTTAGCGCGCACATCGGACCAGTTAAGTGGATTTTCATGGTTTATATGGTTTACATGGTTATATTTAAGATCTTCAAGGTACTTTAATGAAAATCATACGATGTGGAATTTTTATGCTCCCAGCATAGAAAACATGGACATTTTACATGTTCTCCACAGAAACATGCCCCAGGAGAGAATTGACTTGGAACGCTAGGAATTTCATAACAGTAATGAAAAATTGGCTATACAGGGTGTCCAAAAAGTTCCGCCCGATTTTTATTACAAAATAAAAGCAATTTAAAATATGGAATACATTTTATGCACTAGTTTATTAGTTGATAAATCAAAGTTTTATCTTATTTATATTTTTAATTAAATTTTTTTTAATAAAAATAGTAAATCATCAAACGTTTTTACTTTATTTGTCTTCTCCTGTGATTAAACCAAATTTTTAATTTAAAAATTTAATTTGGTTCGGTTTGTATTAGCGAACGCTTGCCCGAGCCGTCTTGCTATGCTTGCGGGGCCGCTATCAGGCCCCCTTGGCCTGCACCATGTGCGAGGTAGTCTGCCACAAACAAGAGAGATTAAAATATTTGAAAACACTTATCTTAGAGCTCAAAGTATCTTTTTTGCCGCGGTTTACTTCCTTTGTTTAAAGTATTCCCTGGAAAGTAATATATAACAACTTTTATTTTCTAAACTGAACGTTATGGATGTCTACAACACATTTAAATTGTATTTAGAGATGTTGACTGCGGAAATAATATATCGAATTGACTTTCAAAATAATAGCTGAGTGTGTGTCGGGGTAACTTCGCCACCACATTTTATTTCTATATAAAAATAAAATACTTGTTAGATTGACCATCTCCACCATAGTAATTAAATCAGATTAGATCCAACATAGAGCCAACGAAATCAAAGTATTCTGCAACATGACTTAAAACAAACAAAGTGTTGAGAAAAGACTTCCCTGGAATGAACCAGAAGAACGTGTTGTTCATTTAAACGATGCTGTTCAAGATCTACTCAAAGAGAACCGTGGATGCGCGAGGGATAAAGATCTTTTCACTCAATGTCACATTATTTTTAGTGGATATCGTGGGCCCGATTTGGTTGCATGTGTTGACTGGCAATCAGTTTTGTGGAAATTGCTGTAACTATAAACCATTATTTTAATGTTCCCGTGTGTAAATAAATTTTCATAAACAGAAGAAAAAACTCTGATAGTGTTATAAACTTATCTTTAATATGTAATCCTGTCATTACGCTTTTTTGAAAAATAAATGTAATTGTAAGATTAAATCATTCATTAAATGGATTAAAACTTTTAAATATGTAATGGTGAAGTTCCCCTATTTTATGGTAGTCTAGACTTCGGTTAAACTGGGAACACTTAATCCGGACGTTTGCACAAACTGGACGCTAAATAAAGGACATGAATAAACTGTAGACTGACGAGACGCATTTCTAGGACACCTGTGCATTATTATAATGTATTTAACTATGTGTAATCCGGATGCTACATTTTATAATTCTTAAAATATTATAAGGATACATTGTGTATCGTTCTTAGAATTAATCTCTATTGATTATAATCAGATCACGAGTTGCGCAGTTTTCTTCCTTTGTAAACAAGTTATTCAGGTATAGAATAGTGTATCTATACATATGTAAATTAGATAACTTTACATGGACTATATAAATTGTGTTTTTTTCATTTTATAGAAATGAGACGATTTTTTAGATTTTATGAGTCGGAGTAGACGGCACGTAAATCTGAAAATTATTAAAAAAACGTTAATATTAGACCACCAATTTCTATTCTTTCGTTAATTCAAAAATATTTTGGAACCTAAAAACTATTATAGGAAATAAAAGAATATAAATTATACAAATTTTGAAAATTAGGAACCTCACACTATGGATCTAAATTAATCTTTTGTCATAATTCACATTATTATCAAATTCATTACAAAATTTAATTTGACCTGGTCGAAGTGTTCCAAAAGACAAAATAATTATCGTTATATTAAACTAATATAAATATTGATACCAATATATAAAATTTCCAGAGCATCACTGTGAAGATATATATATACATATTAGTATATTTTGAAGCTAAATATGGTATCAATGGCCGGCTATACCGCGAAAAATCAAATACTAAACGAAGATGGCAATTAAATTTCATTAAAATAAAATGAGGACTCAACTACCAACTTCCTTTCCTTTCAAAAGAAACACACACCAGCTATCAAAATTGGAAAAATACTATTAAGAATATTAAAATAAAGAAAGTAAAATCAGACACATTTTAATGTAGCTAAATTATTTTTTACTACTACTAATATAATATATTACTGAAGTAATATAATATATTGTGGCATATAATTAGGTCAATAAATGAAGCTTCATATGTATACTCGTAAAGATATATAAAAGATAAGAACTTTTTGAGCAGCATAATTTAATTGTAATGCTAATAAAATAAGAAACAGAACGTACAAACATATTAGAAAAGCATTTTAAAAACAACATCGTATAATAATAATATAATAATAAAAATCATAATAAGCTGTCTTATCTATAATAGAAATACAAAAGCAAGCAATAGAAAAATAAATTCCGCGCTACAAATTGTAGATAACGAAGGCGTAAACAGATAAGACTAGAATATGATAAAATATTTAAGCAATATAACAAACCCACTTAATTGAGGTCATTGTTAAATAATGAACAAATGATTCTGCTATTAAGTAAATTATAATATGTAGTATGAATAGCCACTGAACTAGGTACAAAAAGTTATGCATTTATAAACCATTTAAAATGTAATAAACATTAGGCTTTAATTTTTGCCCCAACAATACAATCTGCAATCTGAAAAACTCATAAAATTAAATAATAATTAACTTAATGTTACATTTTTTTAATACAACATCAAAATTACCAATATGTGTAAAATTGATCAGATGGTTAACACTCAAACAAGCAATTGAGACAACTGAAATAGGTTTTCTAAGAGTAATAATAAAACAAAAAGAGGTCGAAAATAATATTAAGCGAGAGTTACATTCGGTGTTGTGCTTTCTAGACCCTTTGCCGAGCGGCAAATGCGACTTGTTGTATACGGCGTGCATGTCTTTCAAGTTTGTGCAGCCACACCAACAGGCACTGTGTATTCGAGGGGTTGGCATGACTGGCCTCACGATGACAATCAAAGAGTCGGTCCAGCGCAATCATTACCTCGTCCAGAGCTGAGCGCGACACAGACATAACACGGTGCAGTTCGTACTGGATATATTCTGGATGGTGGATTATCTTGAGGAAATGAAAAATATTTTATTTATTGTTTATCAAATATTATTAAGTACTTAATTTTAATTATTTCTTCCAACACTTTTCGTTACTTCAGTTAACTGTTAATAGGACAGTGATTCCCATGTTTAATGGTTATTACTAATGGTTGAAAGTTCCTTGATACAGATTCATTTTCCATACGAATAAAATGAAAACGATGATGAAAATATTCAAACAATATCACTGTTAGTGTATAATATTTAGTTGAGAAAAAAGTTACCAATAATATAAATTGGTTGGGATACCATGTGCTTGACACAAAGCCTACTTAAAATTTTTGAGTATACACAAATTACAAAGATACTTTTAATGGTTTAGTAGTTTATATTTATTTAATTTACTGCCTATAGGTATTAAGTTACAATATGAAATATTAAAATAATACTGATTTGTTAATATATTTATAATTCACCTGATTAGTAACCCTGGGACCTACAACAGGCATGGAGCTGGTTCCTCTAAGAGTTTCCAAGTAAGATCCCATCTTTTGTCTGGCTTCCTGTAATTCTACTCCAACTTCTTGGAGGTCCTCCTCGGTAAGCGTTAAAAATACGCGCAGATCAATTTCCTGTGCCTCTAAACATTCCAGATACTGAGACAGTCCGATATTGTGTAGGGCCTCAGCAAGACTTCTTGGAGTACGGGTTGGTTCGATTGTGGGATTGGATGAAATGCCACTGCTTCCACTACTAGTGCTGTAGTGACGTAGTCTATTCTCATTGGTATTTGGTAATGAGTCATACTGAGCTGTTGGTCGAGATTTGTAAATATTTTCTGGTTCGTATTGTTGATTTTTCGAAACGTATATCGTGGCATCAGATTCTTCAGAAATGCTTGATTCAGACACTTGAAATGCTTCGTTATTCTAAACATAAAAAAAAACATTTTACAATAATTCAAATAGAACTTAATTTAGTTAAAAAACCTTACTTTTCAGTTTTTTAATTTATAAAAAAATGCATTTAGTGTTGTCATTTTTACAATCTCAAAAACTGTTTAGAAGTCGGCCAAACCCGTTGACTTTGACGTTTTAATTTAGGTAATGAATTTTATGTTTTCAGTGGTTTGGATTTTAAAATTCCGTCGGTAAAAAGATAACCTTAAGATATGAAATAGGTAATTCATCTACTTGAATGATCAGTTTATCTAAATTAAATTCCGATTTCATAATTACTAATTAGTTACATTGATATATGTTGTTGTACAGCTGTTAACTATACCACATGTAAAACAAATAGAAACAAACCTTTTCATAATTCTTTAATTGAGATGAATAGAGTTGATTTTCCTGGCTAACATTCACCATTACAGATGTCAGGGCTTGATAAGTATTTTCACCTGAATCGTATTGTGCGAAATTAGATGATGGACATTGACTTGAAAATTTTGTAGGGCAAATCATTTTTTGTTCTGAAGATTTGGAATCGAAATAGTTTCAAAATGTATATTACAAACAATACTGATTCTTAGGTTTTAAGGTTGATATTATATTAATTCTGTAGTATCAATTTAAGTTCAACATTTAATTTTATAAAATGAGTTTACAAAAATGCCATTCAATTAATTAATATTAATTTAGAATATAATATAACAGAAAATTTTAAGTACAAAGTTTTATACAAATATATATACAAATACACATATACAAATTTTAAGTACATCTAGCACATCCAGACCGTTTACCAAGATCATACGTGACTATATTTTTTTGGACAAAACGGCGATTTTTTTGGGTACCCCTATATGTACCTAAATATTATAATTGAAAAAATATTATGTATTATCATTGTACTATTAACAATTTTACTTTAGGGGGTAATTAAATATTAAATAATAAATTGAATCAAAATCATTAAACCACAAAATATTTTCTCAATATGGTCTCAAATTATGTAACTCTATTGATTTGTAAAAACTTTTGCAATTTGAAATGAGAATTATTGATTCGAAAATAGTAATATAGGAACAAAAAGTTTTATTGCGATAAATAAATGTATAATTTTATTAAAAACATAAATAAACACGAGGTAATCCGTTTTATTTAGGTGATAATAGTGTTAGCAACTTAAACAGATAATGGTTGTCATTACAAATATGTTGTAGAGTACAACCAGTACATTAATGTTATAAAGACAGAAAGTGTTTGTCCTAATCGTTTCAAGAGCAGCATGAGCAGACCTGTGATCTGTGGTTAGCACAGGGGGTTGATTGCATTTAGGTTAACAAAAATTGCATACAACTTTGTCCAGTCAGATTGACCTCAATCTGCCATACAAAAATATTTTAGTTAAAGAGATTGATTCAGGATACCATATTAGAGCTTATTCCCATGAAGTAGTTAGTTAAATTCCAATTAAATATTAACACTTCAAATACAATTAAATGTACATATAAAGGATGTTATATAATTGATTTCACTGATTATAAACATAAGATTTTCATTACTTAAAAAATAACATTTTGTCATCAATTATTATTTAAAAAGTAGTCTTGTGACAATAATAGATAAAAGGTAACATATTATGTTATATAAAATTGTAAGTTATTAGCAGGGTATTGTTATGAATTTTTGGATAGGATTTTTGCCATATGTATCTTATGTATATGTATATTAACAATATTACAATAACTGCCTCCCTTGGTTTATAATTTAATTTAAAATCTTAAAACCATCTATTATCAGTAAAAAATTATTATTTATGTAAAATTTAAACTTCATAGAAATTTATTTTCAGAGAATTATTTAAATAAAAATATTGAGCATACAATTTATTATCTACATCATATACCTAGATAATTTATCATTTAAATCATGTTTAAAACATTTGTAAGCACATATGCATATCATGTTTACAATATGGAGTTGTGTTTAGTCAGAAAGTATTGACTACTATTAATTGAACCATAATTAATCAATACTGAGCTGAAGGCAAAGTTATTGATAATTAAACCGAGATTTTGAAAAAGTAGTCTATACCTAGTCTTGTCCACTCCAGCAGCACCAGCTATGTTATTAGGGTTGAGAAAATAGAAGAAGAATTCTTTCAGAATACCACAATTGGAAGGTCTGTAACTTTGTAATGCATTGATGGATTAATATAATTTTTAAACTCAATATTGGTGAATATGGGGCATTTGTATATTACAGGTTTTTTGATTGATGCTTAAATATTTTTAAAGTTTCAGACTTTCAAAATTGACCTCATTTTCAGGTATCCTATTTAGACTTAGAGTATAGACATCTTTACCTTTTGAGAGCTTATAGTGCCTATTACCATAGGCATAAATAAAAATGTCATTATATATAGGTATAGTATTAATAGACATCAATACAAAATATTTATGCAAAACTTGAGTTGATAAGAGAGCTAAATCAGAGATACATATTTATAAATAAAACAACTTCTATTCTATCTGACTTAATTAAAAGTTAAGCTGTTCTAGACTTAGTACATTAATTGTAAAAACAAACTACAAATATTCTTTCTAATGACATCCAGGGTTCCTATGCTTTTCAAAATTCGAATTTATGGGATTTTCAAGGATTAATTATAAAAAAAAACATTTTTATTAAAATTTAAAATATATGAATTCCAGACTGCATTCTGTGTAGCCTAACTAGGATATATCTGGTATACATTATACACCAACCCTATCTTTCACTAGTTAAATTGAAGTAATATTGATAAATATCAAGAGTAAAATTGTAATGCAATGCAGGCTGGTATGAATATCAAAATATTATTAATAATCACTATTATATAGAAAAATATGAAATAATAGATTATTAATATGTTAAATAAGTACAATTGTATATATATATATATGTATAAAAATTGATACAAAAAATATAATTTATTATAGCATTAAAATTCAAAGAGGATTCAAGAAATGTTTGTACATTTTACTTAAATTCAAGGGTTCTTAAGGTAGAGTGGGAAGTCTGAACATTTATCATTATTTTTTTATATATTATATGTGCAACCCCTACTAAAATTTTTTGGTATAATAAGTACCTGCTACATTTCATGTTTTTATTGTAGTTGAATTGTAGCAGGAAATACCAAACAAAAAATCATATAAACATAGTATAATAGTTTATCACTTAAGAATTTTATTATATAAATACCACATATATTTCGATATGCCTATATACATACTGCAGAAAATGTGGTACAGCAAAGACACTTGTCATGTTGCTTACTCTATATTATATTTGTCTTCAGTTTTTACTAAAAATTAAAGATCACTTAAAAAATAAAATTTTAAAAATGTTTTGGGGTTAAAAACCATTTATTCCTTAAATGGCTCATTAGAGTCCTTATGCCCAGGGTTCCAAAAAATATGTACAAAATTTTTCCAGTAATTTCATGGTATTTTCAAAGTGTATGCAAGAATTTAAGGTATATATTTTCAAAGCATGTAACAAAATTTAAGGTGGTAGGTAGACTTTATATATTGTATACAATCTATCTAACTTAATAATACAGTTCAGTCATTGTTTAAGTTGCTTTTAGATAGCACTGAGGTCCTTTAACAAACTTTCCAATTTCTTTTTTGTAATTTCTCCAAATCCTCCTCTTTCTCTTTGGCCTTTCATCAAATAGTGTTTGATTTAATGATATATTCTGCAGCTGTTTCTAAGACATTTCCACCATCAGGGTAAAATTGTCAGCCTCATTGAACAAGTTCTTGACAACCTTCTTCATATTCTCTAAATTAATCCTCACCACTACTACTTCATCCTCCTTGCTTTTCTGTTCTACCCCACTGTCCATGCATGCTTTGCAGCCTTTTGGTCATCCAGGTGCAGCCTATATTTTTTCCTTGCCAATTAAGCAGAAGCCATTTGGAGTCAATGGCCACCTTGGATATTCCACCAACCTGAATAGAAGTGGGTGAGAGACAACTCAATTTAAATATATTAATTTTCTTAACACCTTTATAATTTTTTCTTTAAAAGTACTAAACTTACATGTGTTAAGTGGCCTTATATTGTATGTTGAGCAATAAGTGTTGTGGCCTTCATGTTTTCCATAACAATCTCTTTGTTGACAGAAAACCCTTACTTCACAGTAGCTTAACCATGGGACATAACCAAAGCAATCTGCACAACCTCCCATAGTTTATTAAACTAAGGCTTGTGGGCTAAACACCAAATTTAGAAATTATTGAGCCTGTCAGTCTTTCTGTTGAATAAGTGACCTTTATTGTGCAATTGGTCTGCTGCTTGCTAATATTGAGTTAGTATTGTATTGCAATCACCTGCCTCTCAGACATGGTTCTTGTAGTTTAGTTTGGACAATATCAACTTTGCCAGATATGGTGGTAAAAAAATAAGTTGGAGCCCAGGTATCAAAAGCTTTGGGCCAATGAATAAAGGATGGGTGACTTTTCTAAAAGCTTTTTTAGCAGCACAACTCTCCAGGCTTGACTTTCTTTAGACCTTCTGCACAGCAAATCTTATTTTTGTTCTGTGTAGATTGATAAAAAATTCATCTTTCAGGAAATCAAGCTTCTCTAACTTTGCTCAGGGTTGCCATGCTTTTTCAAAGATCAAATTCTAACTTTTTAGTACAATAATATTCAGAAAAATTAGATAGATTTAGTAGAATCTTATAGTGAAATTTTATCAAAGTATTGTATACAGATTTAAAATACAAAATGTCAATTGAATGTTAAATTTGTTAGACTTATGTAATGCATTCGATTTGAATAAAAGTGCTCTGTAATTGCCAGTATTTTCTGCCTAATAGGCAAGAGAATTTGCAGATGAAGACAACAAATCAATATCCTTTTGAAGCTTGATCTTCTTTGTTTGTAGATCACCAAATCATTCAAAAGAATCATTCTATTGTTTGCAGAGAGAGATAAATGTATGAATAAATTAGAATTCACACAAAGTGTGAACATTTTTTGAGGTTATTTTTTACCTAGAATCAGTGGTGGTATGCCCTTGTCATAAATTAATAATGCTAAAAACACAAAAGAATGCTGGAGAAAAAAGTAGGTAATTTCTGATTAAAATAACTGCTATTTTACAATTATAGAGTAAATTTCAAAATGTCAAATGGTACAAAAATGATACAGTGTTATTTCTTTTTAGGAATTTTTGCAAGTGATGAAAGTAAAGATGTCTATACTCAGCATTGCAGCATTCTCTGCCAATTTGTACAATGCATGTTTGATAGCATTCTTATTCCAAATGAATGCTAAGGATTTTTTAGAATTGATAAAATGATGCGTCTTGTCCAAAAATCCAGCAAACATTCCAAACAAATGGTGAAAAAATTTTCTAGAATTGGTTAAAAGACAACTCCAGCAAACATTTCAAATGAATGCTGAAGAATTTTCTAGATTGGTAAAAAGATGTGTGCCAAACCTTGTTTTTAAATGGCAAATTTGTAGCTAGTTTTGAATAAAAGCCTTGGAGATTCAATTATTGTTAAATGTCACACCTACCTACTGACTGAATAGGAATATATACTAATATATAATTTTTACACCTAGAGAAATTAAATAATGCTGAGATGCAAATAATATGCATAATGCTCAATTAAGTCCCTGTCTGTCAAAGGTTATGCTGTTCCCCGCTAATAACTGCTGGCATAATCTCTCCTTTTTGACTGAAATCTATTGATTAGTTATCAATAATATAGTATTATTGTATGTATTATATTGAAATAATGCTCACCATTATATACCACTGGGTGTACCATTACTGTAAAATGCATATAAAGGGTTTTTGAAAATATTTAAAATAAAATTTTAAATTCCCTGATCTCATGAAATTTTCCAGAAATATTTTTAAATTCTGCCTTTTTGCTTTATACTATAAATTCCCTGACCCATGGCAACCCTGTTTGCTGGAGTGAAATTGGCAATTGGTTCAGGTTTAGTGATCCTGAAAAAAACTACAATATTAAATTGCAACATAGTCATACAATTTAGTCCATACATAGTTCAGGAGAGCTTTTAGAAATGTGCATGCTGAAAAGACATGTGAAAAATTTGTCAAGACATTCAAAAAAGCCAGACACTGTCTAGACACTTACATGAGTTTTGAGAAGCTACCCCTGAAACTTCCATGTATTTTCCCTGATCTGTAATACAACTTCTATTTTCCAAGTATTTTAAATTTTTAAATGGGAACCCTGTATAATGCCTAAATAAATTTTTTAGGTCAAAAAAATCAAATTTACTCACAATATAAGTATAGGCGCAATATATGTAATATATATTTAATGACATATAAAATTTACAATTATGGAAATAATATATATTAATATTTAGATATACGATAGTTTAGAATGTAATTTAATTATATAAATACTTACGTTAACTTTTTCAAATATGTTTAATTATAATTATAAAATTTTTCGACTTCGGTAAAAAAAACTTGTTCAGTTTCGTTTTTAGAAATTAAAATATTTAGTTTAGTATAACACGAGTCATTTTTAGAAAATAAGGGCCGAATTTTAAAAACCTTCCTCCAATGCTTTGAAGTCGACCTCAACCTCCAACTTTCCTCCAAACGTTTTTAAAACCTTCCTCCAGATAAGGTCGACCTCACCCTCGAAATTTCTGACTTCAAAATGTAAATAATTTTGGAGGAAGGTTCGAGGAAGGTTAATACCTCCCCCGATCATGGAAATTCATGAGTAATTAATATATCATGGTCGGCGCCGCCATTTTTATATTGTGGGGAGCTATGATCATGCCACCCAAACGCATTTATCCGACAAAATGTAATATCTCCAAAAATGTCTTTTCTTTGTTAAGCTATATGAATAGATGTCCTTTACTTAACTATGATCGATATTATAAATAAATCCATTAAAGATGCCAAACAAAAATAAATGACATGTACATTGATTGAACAGATATATTTACTAGTGTTTTATCAAAAACTGGGTAAAAAACCGATAAGCACTTAAATTTTTGTGGGGTGGGGGCTACCGCCTTCCAGCCCCCCACGCAGCTAGTGCCAGCCATGTAAATGCTAGCACAATATTGAAATGTGATGATCTAAATTATCATTTTCCACAATATTTAATATAATGACATTGTTGTTAATTGCAGTAAAAAGGAATCTCTATAGATTTAATATTTTTCTACAATATAACGAGATAGCTATTCAATAATGGATACCTTTACAAATACTTGTTATATAATTTTATTTTAACTTGACCTATATATACAATAATTCTTTATCCTACCTATATGTTTAACAATAATCTTTTGATTAGGCATAATACAAAATTTTTATTCAAAGGTTAAACATTGATAGTTTAATTAGTATGTATGATGAGGCGGGTATATATAGGATCGACCATATATAGTCTAACAAATAAATAGGTATGAAACGTTTGGCAATTATCTTTAACGAAATCGTCTCCAACATTAAATGACAACTTTATCAAAGATATAAGGAGTATAAAATTTATTTGTATAAATTATGTAATACTGTGCCTATATATAGTATATCAGTAACAGCCCTAAAAGAGATGGTCTCTAATTGAGGAAGTTACAGGTCGTAGGCATGTATTTAATTTGGGGGGGGGGGGCGGCTCGTAACTAAAAAGGCGCAAAATTTAGAAAAATTTAAATATAATTTGATTATGAAAGTTAGGCTATTATATATCTAAAATTATATCTACAATTATATATAAATGTTATAGTATATTGTATAGATTTGGATTTACTATTTTATTTACAAATTATATTTTACTATATTAGTTGAATAGATAGATAAATAACTATAGTACAATATGAGGATCCATCTATAGTCTCTAGATCAAAATATGATAGATAGATAAAATATAATAAGAGTGTAAATGTATAGATAAAAAGAGATAAGGATGACTACCTGCAGGGCGGTACCATTATAGTAGCCGTACAATATGTATTTACTGGATAGAAATGATAGTCATAGTCCAAAATTTCACAAGTGTTAAGCGGTTGACATTCTAATGTGTATAATGATCATAATAAAATTATAATAACAATAATTAAAATATATAATTTGAAGTAAATATAATTAATTATGTAATAAATATATAATTAAACTTTAAAAATATATTAAGCATTTATCAACCGCATAACAATTGGGATCTAAACACATGTGTGACGCTGAAAATACTTTTTTAGAAAAACATATGCATATCATGTGAATATTAGGATAAATGTATTGGATAAATGTAACTTTAAAGTAAAACACAATTATTAATCAGTTCGTAGCTATGAATGTCAGTAAATTAAAATAAGGATTTGCACTGAGGGAGAGATTGAATAAACTGTTCAATTATTAAATTAATATTTAAAGAGTCAAGAGATTTTTTATGTACTGATGTTGTCATTCAGTGGTTCAGTCGTTTCTGTTCAATTGAACTATACGAATTTTTATAGAATTTGTAATTATTTCCTCATTGTATTGTTGATTCCGTAATATATAATATAGTAAGATAGCCCATACTATAATATGGATGTAGATAATTATGTTTTATCCACAGACATTTCAGTTGTAAATAATGATATCATACTTATACACAGAGTTCAATTTTAATTATAGACAAAAGGCATTTTAGTTTCAATAAGAAGGTGCACGTATTCTTTGCATTTCAATTTACTATTAATATAGTAGAGTCAATGTATGAAAAAATATGGCCTAACCCAAAAAAATTGCAAGCAAAGGTATTTTAGTGTTTTCTAGTTTGGGTCTTAGGAACAGTATGTCAAAAGTTTACTAAATTTGAAAACACGGAAAGGGCCCAAATGTGACTTCATAAACAATATGGCCGCCAAATCATAATATTGGCTATATCTCGCTTCATATTTGACATAGGATGACAATGTTGGTGTCTATGTATAGGTTTTTGTGGTCAAATAATCTATTATAAGCCTATTTATGAGATTGTGGGGGAATTGCATCATATAGAAAATAACATATTTTTTGGTAAATATCAGTATTTGAGCACTGAAAAAGGTATATTGCATACATAAATATCTGTACATATAAAAATATTAAAAAAGGTATACAATGAGAAAATATTAATTTTACGTAAACATATTCAATGCACACTGTATTCTATATTCTATATTCAATAATATTTAATATTTAAAGAAGTAAATTTAAGAATAATATGGCCTAAACCAAATATATTGCAAACAAACGTCACTACAAATTATTAATATTTAATATACGAATAGATAGGACTATAAATGCAAGGACTTTGAATGAATGACGCAAAGGACTATCTATACATTTACATCAAGGACTATCGGTTTGCTAAATACGTACGTCGCAATGTGAAATTTAAGCCTCTTCCATTGATAATCGAAATCGATAACAACATTCACATACTCTGGAAGTTGTCGTTAAGTTTCCGTCAATGCACCCCAAACTGGCAGGGCACGATGCATACATTGTGCAAGGGAAGAGACCATCCTGGCCAGTCTTCGATAGCATTCCTTCCCATGATTGATATGGCATCAAATGACAAAACATGTATTTTCATCACACTAGAGTAAGTGTGCAAGCTAGCTGCCAAGCAAAACATTACGCCAATCATAACATTCGACCAACCGCTTTTCTCTAAGGCATCAGAGATCGTAAATGAAGTACCAGACAATAGTCTTGTAAGATGTGTTATTTTGTTGCTGGGCAGTTTCCACACTTTCAGGAATCTATTGGGGGCCATAAGAACATTAATGAGTGGGAGTGGATGACAGAGATCCTAGAAACAATATATGGTGAGAACGCAGTTGTGCACATGATGAGTGGTAAATAGTCCTTGATGTACACCTTTGCGTCATTCAGAATATTTAAGTCACCTATTTTTCGTCTTTGAATAGTTTGACTGACTTGTTTCCCGGGTGTCATAATCGCTATCATACCCATCCCATGAAAGGTACCTTTCCCATCAAGTGTTACTAGTTGTGATCAACATTATCGGCAGCTAACAACATAGTCATGTCAAGCATGTCTAAAGCTCCACCGAACATATCTGGAGCAATTGCAGCAGCGGCGTTGTGCTCAAACCTTTAAATTTCCAAGTAAGATGAACAATATCCCATTGCAGAGAGGCTATTGATCAAAAAACTCGACCTGAAAAGATGATGCATTTGCACACACAAGCCAAGCTGCAACAGCCAGTCGAACAGCTTGTACAATTGACTGGCCAATACTGGCACATTTCCGGCTAACGTCTTTTCCGACAAAAAGGAGCTGTAACATGTGACGCAAGCTTTCTGGGACGAATTCCAAAGTAGCGTCTATAGTCTGAGTTTGCAAGTAATCGGATACTCATAAACTGCAGTGTCAATACATTTAATATCACTCTTAAAGAGTCTAGCAGCAGTTTTGATTATAGCTCTCTCTTGCGCTTTCTCATCATTCTCCTTCGGCTGGTAAAAGTAACTTCGGAGGATTTGTCCAGTTCTTTCATGAAACGTCACAATGTTTCTCATTCCAACGCCCTCAGCCACAAATATTGAATATATTTTAATATCTATGTCTTGTATGTCATTTTAAATCTGTCTAGTTGAGTAATCAACCAATCACAACATTGCACTTAATATGTTTCTCTGTCTGCAGCAGAACGGAACGAATTTTCGAGTCGTTGCATTTATAGTCCTATCTATTCGTATATTAAATATTAATAATTTGTAGTGACGTTTGTTTGCAATATATTTGGTTTAGGCCATATTATTCTTAAATTTACTTCTTTAAATATTAAATATTATTGAATATAGAATACGTTTACGTAAATTGAATATGTTTACGTAAAAATTATATTTTCTCATTGTATACATTTTTTAATATTTTTATATGTATAGATATTTATGAATGCAATATACCTTTTTCAGTGCTCAAATACTGATATTTACCAAAAAATATGTTATTTTCTATCATGCAATTCCCCCACAATCTCATAAATAGGCTTATAATAGATTATTTGACCACTAAAACCTATACATAGACACCAAAATTGTCATCCTATGTCAAATATGAAGCGAGAAATAGCCAATATTATGATTTGGCGGCCATCTTGTTTATGACGTCACATCTGGGCACTTTCTGTGTCTTCAAATTTAGTAAACTTTTGACATGTTGTTCAAAAGACCCTATACTACTAGAAAACACCAAAATACCTTTGCTTACAATTTTTTGGGTTAGGCCATATTTTTTCAACAATTGACTCTACTACATATTCCATGTGGATTTTAAAAGGTAAATATTAAAAAAAAACTTTAAGACATACCTCGGAAAAATCATTTTAAACGACGCAAAAGTTAATACCCCCTACACCCACTCCAAAACTATGTTTGTCTATGTCAAAAATATGATATTTAGACACCAATAATGACATTTAAATTGGATTTTTATATTCAATTACATTTTCATTTAAATGCATCTATTTATTCAAAGAAAAGTATGATTTTATTGTCTACAACTTTTTTAAAAAGCGTCAAAATGTTTCCTTATATTATCAGTAAATATATTATAAATAAATATAGAAGTAAATATATATTACTCACAATTTTAAAGTAGATACTTAAGAATAAGACTATAATTATTATATTTTAATAAAAAAGTTATATTATAAATATTATAATTTTGATATAAATTCGAAATAAATATATAATATAGTACAGTAAAATTCGTGTATATCGTATTCGCATAGATAGAATATTTATGTGTATGCTTATCGTGTTTTCTAATTGCACCGTCAAAATTTTTATCTAGCTATTAAATATTATAAATCACATAAATCATAATTGAATTATATAATATTTGTCTATATTATCGTATATTTTTTTGCCTATAATATTAAATATGGTTATGGTCATAACGGAGAATATTGAACTGTATTTTTCCTACTATATATCTATGAATTTATTTATGATAAATTATGAATTTTGAATTAGCGGTAAATAATAATCATTCCAGTTTAAATCCGGGTTTATGTATAAATTGACAATTTATGAAATGTAGCCAATTAGCAGTTCTAGCAGTTGACAGCATCGTCCATCCCACAATTTTAGATTCTACACCTTTGAATCAGCCAGTTCGTAATCAGCTCTACAGTGTACATATAAAGTGCTCACGTAAATTTAATTTCTTTGTTGGACAAATTTCCATGCAAGCTGCAGCTAAATAGAATACTACTCAATTTTAATTGGTCCCTGCATATAAAAGAGATCGAAGTCGCATCTGACAAAGTCAATGTAGAGACGTCGCACTATTAGATCCTCCACCAGTCTTGTTCATTTCTTGACCCAAATTTGAAAACTTATCCTTGCTTTCATAACGCTCATCTTGTCTCGCACTTGCTTTACCTCCTTCAACGTATTTGGGTTCATAGCATTAAATTTTTCTGTTAAAATATTCCATAGATTTGTCCTTTTTTTGTTAAAATGGCAGAACGACCAGCAGCCGTATGCACAAAGCTCCGCGAACAATGTTTTTACTTGCGCAACTCAAAGTTCAACTTAAATCCTCAGAAAACGAATTCTCGAAACAAGTTGGGTGAATATTTGTGGAAAGTTGCGCGAATTTTAACCTAACTTTGTTCGCACAGGTTACCCAGCTAATTTTCACGGAGTTCTGCGAATCTCTATTTTACATGGTGCAAAATCGCATGAGTGCTTGGATATATATTTAAAATTAAATTAACTTTCTCGTTATATGCGACTTGATAAATTTATGATATATTTCGCTCCGGATATTTTAGGTGAATTCATTATAGGTGAGATATTATACTCCTACGCTTTTGTTAATCTATATAGGAACAATAGAAGAAAAGGGTAGTCCGTATAATCTATTGTTACTCCTATTAAGCTGTCAGAGTCGTGTGAATATGTGGGCGTTTATTAGTGTCGGCACTCAATTATCCTGTCATCAAAAGCAAAACTCCGCGTCAATATTTCACGGAGGTCTAAATCGTTGGAGAATACCAAAAGTTAGTCATTATATTTAAACGAAGTTGCACAAATAATTGTCGCCCAATTCCGTGAAAATAAGCTGAGATCAACTAATATTCACGGAGCTTTGTGCATACGGCTGCTGTACAGTCTAAAAATTCCATATATATGCTCTAAATAAAATTCTATTAAATAATTTTCTTCATCACGAGTAAATAAAGGCATGATTTTAAAATTAAAGTAACGTCCTTTTAGTTAGTTATATGCTACTTGATAAATTTATGATATTTTTCGTTCCGGTGAGATATAGGTGAGATATTATACTTTTACGCTTTTTTAACCTATAATATATAGTAACAATAAAGAAAAAGGGTGTAGAGTCCGTATAATCTATTGTTACTCCATATAATAGCTGTCAGAGTTGGCAAGTGTATATGTGGACGTTTATTAGTGTCTGCACTCAATTATCTTATCATCAAAAGCGAAAAGTACTTTTCATTTCGCTTCAATATTTCACGGAGGTCTAAATCGTTTGAGAATACCAAAAGTTAGTCATTATATTCAAATGGAGTTTCACCAAAAATTGTTGCCCAATAGAATCTTCACTAATCCTCGAGGTCCTGTCAACGATAAAGTACTGGGCTATACTGAGACTCTGGAAACGGTTGCCTCTAACATTCAATGGGTGGAGACACAGGCGCTAATGAAACAATCTACATTTTTCTACAATTCGATGGAAACTCCGGGGCTGCCAAAACCATTGAGAGATATTTTCCTGACCAGTCCTGGATTGCGACCAACTTTTCAAAAGAATGCAAACATATATTGGGCAAAGCTGGGACGCAATGCTACAGGATTCGATTGGACCGGCAATTCCAAGCAGATCAAGGATATGGGTGCGGGGAAGTATCAGTTTTTACTACGACTCAATGGGATCTACATAGGACAGCACGGAAATACTGGTGAAGTTGCCAGTCTAAATTTTACGATAGTTCTAGTCCGTCATCAGGCAATGGAGTGTAGGAAAATCTACTCCACTTTTCTACTGGGCGACTACAAAGAGTTGGAAAATAATGCACAGCCTTGGGAAGATATCTAACTGCCGTCGGAGGACGTTGCAAGCTTGTCGGGTCTTCTGTGTCTGGTGTCTGCAGACTTCATCACCCCTCGAAAGACCTCGAAAGCTCCTCCACCTCCAGCGGCTCCCAAGCAGTCAAAGAAGGAGAAGAAGAAAGTTCCCAAACAGATAATCCCCGTACCCATATCCCTCGATGATGATTCATTTCAACAGTTTTTACAATGATGGCAAGTAGTGAAACTTATATTTAGAAATAGACCCAATATAAATACCTA
>JAUZNC010056884.1:39242-100201 GCA_034780395.1 Vannuccia rotundouncinata | reverse complement strand
ACTTTTACTTGTGTATCATAACAATCATGCGTTTGTCATTTTTGAAATATAGCCTATATCTATCTA
Source organism: Vannuccia rotundouncinata (assembly GCA_034780395.1). Taxonomy (NCBI): domain Eukaryota; kingdom Metazoa; phylum Platyhelminthes; order Proseriata; family Coelogynoporidae; genus Vannuccia; species Vannuccia rotundouncinata. The sequence goes on along the minus strand of JAUZNC010056884.1, from coordinate 100,135 downwards.
TCTATCTATCTATTTGCTTTATTCAAATAAATAATAGTACAAATTTATATGAGATTGTCGATTGTAGTATCGTTTGATTAATTATTTGTAACAAAACCTTTTTCGTTTTTATTCCTATATGCATAATATGGAAAGTATGTTAAATACAAACTGTATATACACACAAGCCAATGTGGATATTTACACCTATCAAAGTTTATTTCAAAAACATTTTGATATGGAACTATTAAAACAGTGAAAATATAGTTTATTGATTGCTCCACTTCAACATATATATTATATCGATAGTTTGAAGCAAATTAATATCGACAGTTGTGTAATATAACTGCTTACTCCCACATAACATAAGCACACAACCTTTTAGTAGTTGGCATCTAAAACTATAGAACAATTTCTTAGAAACAAGTTAAATAGGGAAAATAAATACCCTTTTGAGAAAAACAAGAAGACAAAAAGAGCAGAAAGAGACGAAAGCACAAAATACGACATAATTTTGAAGAAAGAAGAGCCGACCGAAAAGGTTAACAAATATATTAAAAGGAAACGCAATCGTGTCCCAAATGATATACTGTATGCTCTATTTAAAAAAATCATTAACAGTATAATATCGATGTATGAAAATTATCAATTAATAATCGTTAAGCGGTTATGTTAGTATTTATATAAATAGACCGAGGTAAAATACCAATAAGACAAATATTATATATATAACCTCAACCAGGATGAAACGAAAATAGATAGGTACTATTGCACAATATGCGATGATGCAATTTTATACAAATAAATATTTCTGGTTTAAGCCATGTGGCTAAAAATAAATCACCCAACACTATCAGCTGAATGCAGTACCCAACACGGTTCCAATATATAACTGTAAATGTATTTTTAATGTTTGACTCGATTTAAAGTGCAGGAACTTGGTAAAAGACAAACAAAACATTTATTTATTTAGAATATTTAATATTGCGAATAAAAAAATAAATAATAATAAGTATACAGGTATAATACAAAAAAAACTAATTATAAGTACCTATACACTCTGAGTAAAACTAACCGACAAAACCATAAAACAATAAATAAAATTATTAAAAAAATAAATAGGTATGGCAAACAAACGTTACGGCTATCAATGTTTGAATAAAACGAAAAAAAAATTAATCAGCATAAGTATAAGCAGAATAAAAGCAATTTAGTTAGATGTTAATAAATATATTAACATATTAGTATAAATGTAATATACTACTTATTTCACTATGAATAGTATATGAATAATAAACTTTAATTAAGTAGATAATTATTAACTTAGTTCTGAGTTTTTATAAGAAAGATATACAAAGTAAAACGAACAGCCTAGTGCAAGTAACCAGCCTGTAATACTTCTAAACAGTATTGATTGATAAAAAAGAGTCATGATATTTAAATACATTGATTTAATTAATTAACCCGTTTGTGAATAATATTTAAAAACGTTTATGAGTCTTATCTTTCTTAATTCTTAAAAATATCAATTAAATGAATTTTATAAGTAAGGTAAAAAATTAACTGTTGTATTAAACAATTATTAGTTCAAAAAAGTGTTGAACTAAATCGTATTCTATAGATTCTGTATAAGAAACACATGCAAATTAACAATAACAACCATTTTATATATAACACGCAAAACGTTGCTCGAATTTATTCAAATAGTTCTAATGTAAAATCTTAATTTCTCTGAACCTTACCAGAATTATAACAATATACAAACCCCAGCTAAGTAAATGACAATCTCACCGAAAATAGCACTTGCCCAGTTGCAGTTTCCACCACCAATCCTTGAACTGACACGCTTCACTGGCCAGGGCGGCCAACTCGAGCGCATGACGCACGTCGTTCTCATGGTAGAGAATGTACTCGAACAAGGGTTTGGCAAGACTGGCCCGCTCGGCATACTTGTGAAGGTTAAGCCGTGGAATATTGATGAAAGGGCCGTCTGGGGTGGACAACATCGACGCCTATCATGAAAGAGAACGAAAGATTTGGACATGACCAACAATTAATTAGTTGAATTTGTTAACGTACAGTTCCTAGGCGGACAAAGCGTCCAGATGCACTAGTGACGGGTCGAGCAGTGTTAGTTGTCCGGGCGGTCTTAATCGCCTGATCCATGGTCTCTGGACGGCCGGATTGACTGCCCGGATGCACAAACCCGGACACAGGTCGACCACTTTGGGAGGTGGGTCTGTGTGATTGATTAAATGGTGTATATATTTGACTTTGCATAAAAAATAGGGATATCTTATGATAATTTACTACAATAGAAATACAAAGTAAAATGCAATACTATACGTAAAATTATAAAGCTGCAACTAATAACGTTTCGGCTCTGAGTCTTTTCGGTGGTTGAATAAAAATGCCTTTCTTGTCGCTTCAAATTTATATTAATTGTAGCGTAAAGTAATTTTATACAGAGTTGTACGGTATTTTACCTGTATATTCTAACATAAGCTGCCATTTTAGATATTCAACAAAATGCAATATTGCAACCTTTCCGACAACATTATTAGAGCATTATCCTCATGGTTATAACGCTAACGTTGAATGAGGTTGGACACCATTGAATTGGTCATTTTAAGTAAGATTTGTTGTTGTATAGCTTTTCATTTTCATTAATACCTACATTATACTCCGTGGAATAAAGAATCACAAGTTCTATCGATCCGATATGAATTGATATTTTGTATTTCTACCTGACAGCCTGACTCAAGCCTCCTTGGGCATTTGTGGCTGTCTTGAGCGAAGTTCCTGGACGGGCAATGTTTGCGATATTGTTGTCATCCATGAGCATCTCCGCAATGCCTTCTTCATCCATCTCAACGTCATCTACATACACCTCCTCAGTCAGAGCTTGCATCTTCAGACTCCACGCACCCTGTTGGCATTAAAATAAATAAAAGTATGTAGGAATCAAAATCAATACAAGACTAAAATACTTTTCAATAGATATTGATTATAAATTTATACAAACCAATTCTTTATCAATGTCAATTAAATTAATTTATAAATTTATTAATTTATAAATTAATTGATAATTAGGATACAATAGCAATAAATAGAAATAAATTAAGGTAGTTTTGGTAATATATTCTGTACAAACTAAGTATGAACTATCTCGAATGTAAAAGTATGGATTTGATTTATTTAAATAGAAATTATTATTTTTTAATTAATGAGATTATCAAATATAAATATACTTAACTCATAAATAGTGTGACAGCTTAATCTTACTTGTCTTAAATACACAATAGTTAAAAATAAGTAAAATATAAAATTGTTTTGATAATTAATGCGCAGATGGAACTGACTAATTATTTGATGTTTTTTAAAAAAATTATATTACTTTTAATAATACATTAAATTGTTTGTGCATTAAACAAATGTTAATTGTTATGCAGTTGTGCATTGGTTATAAATAATCTTATTTATATTTCTTTCACTGCTTTGGAGTAATATCCTATAAAAAATGATAGTATTATGTACAATTTTGAATTATTAGAGGTTTGTTGTTATTAATTTTTGATTATAAGTGTATTTTAGGGAATTTTATTTAAAAAAATAAGATTATATTTATAAAATATTTATTTAAATTTAGTATCAGTTACTATAAATAAAAATAGAAATACAATAGATAATATTTAATAATCGTGAGCTAAGACATTTGTCATTATGGAAATTATTTAAGACAGTTTCAACAACACTCTTGATATTCCTTAATAATTGATTGAGGTGGTATGTTTTCATTTTAAATGTATACAGGATCATGATACACACTATTATATAATATAACTGATTCAATGGCACAGCCTTCAGATGTAGTAGTAGATAAATACTTTAGTTTTGAAAATAAATAATGAAGGAAACTGTAATTAAACATTAGTATAAATGAAGCCCAGACCATCAAAATATGAATTTAATTTGTTTCACCAATCTAACTAAGGAATATCTGGAAGGAATACAAATTATCTTGTAATTATGTAACACAAAACTCATTAACTTCCTTTTACATCAGAATTTATTTTGTCCTGTAGGTACCTATTTTCCTTCTATTTAAATTTTAAAAATATTTGTATATATGTTTCAAATTTTAATAAAACATGGTTTCATTTTTAAAATAAAATAATTCACTTAATAAGATTCTAAATTTTTTTTGTAATAACATATTTAAAAAATCTTTTTAAAATAAAAGCAATATGACCTTAAGAATCATAGAATAGATAGAAGATATATGTAATAAATATTCTAAAATATACAAATATAATATAACATTATTTTTTATGCATACTGAATTCAATAATTCATGTGTTGTATTATAATAAAGAATAATGTAAAGCATAAAGTCTGAATTATATAATATTAGATTTTTACAGCATATGCACCAAACACTGAATAAATTAAACTTAGAATAGCACTATTTCTAGCTTTACTAAACCAAGATTAACTTTTGCATTGCAACCAATTTTTTTATTCCTGGATTAACCATTCTGAGGTTAGCTCTGACCAATAGAAATCTACTATGAACTATGCAAAATTATCATTGTATAAAATGAATGAAGCTGCAAGTAAGTAGGTTAAGGGCACTCTGTAGACATGCTGTCATCAAAATTCACGCAGGATGGAAGCTAAAAATAGGAATTGAGATCTTAATTTGGTATTACCCATTAAATAGGTACTTTTTCACAATGCTAAAATGACATGACAATGAAGCATTAACTTCTCTACAAATGATTTTTTATCATACTGATAAATGAAGAGAAAGTTAGTATTATTGAAGATAAATGGATGGATGGGTCTCCTGAAAAAAAGCAAAATACTTGAAATCATATTTTAACTAATTTTAAAGCTTGAGGCAAGCAAAATCATGATTTAGAGTTATTAAAAAATCGCTGGAAGTGTTTAAAAAATCAACTAAGAAGAAGGACTCGGCAGAATGAAGAGAAATACGAAAAACCAGAGGTGGACTCATGCTGCTTAACACTTTCTTCACACAGCAATCGAATTCGGAGCATCCTACCAAGAGAACAAATGGAACCAAATCTATTATCCTCCTTAGATTCGGATGCCTGACTAGGTGGCAGTTTTGTGTCTGTTGAACAGTCATCAGACTCAAACAGAAGAGATCCTATGGAGAGCACTTTTAAATCATCTGCATGACCACTTATTTTAATGCCTTCTGTAATTGGTACAACTTCAGAATCTGAGGTGATGTCTGATCATCAATTTGTTGATGGTTTTTCTTCAATAAATTTGAAAAACAAATTTTAAAAAGCTTTATAATCTAAAATATTACCATAAGTGTGTTTAATATCAACCTGTACTTGTCAAAAAGTTATCAATAATATTTCTCAAGACATAATTATAATTTCTGGATCTATCTTGATTGAACAAAAATATTGTTTAAATTGCTTAACATAGTGAGTGTAAACAATCATCAGTATAGTATAATCATTATTTATCAAAATTAAGTACTTTACACTTTGTAATTATTTGTCATAATACATATTTAACACTGTGATATAATTCTTAAACCAGCCCTACACTTGATTTATTCCAAGAATAAAGTTAACTCTGGTTGGTGCATGACATCATGAATAAGAGTGGTCTGATTTAGTTCTGGCTTAAATTAATTCCATCCATGTTTGTGTAATGATTTTAAGAAACACTCATGTTTATTCCTGGATTAACTTTTATTCCATGTTGGTGCATACCAATGTTAATGGCTATATAGGTGATAAGTTAAAAGCCTTATTTAGTATATATTAATGTGAGTTAGACTGTTTAAGAGGATGGTATTTTCAAAAATATTAAAAATTTGAGATATTTTTCTGGATTTAATTTTTAAATCATTTTGTATATAACAAATACTGTTATATAGCTATCTAGCATAGGGAAACAATAATAGATAAATTGCCACAACATGGAGCATAATTAAAAGTCAAAGGAAAACAAAAATCAGTGTGTCTATTTGTAATATAATTTATAGAAAAAATTTGAATATTTTGTGAAATTGGGGTAATTTGACTGCTTTACACTTTCATTTATTTAAAAAATTGATTAAAGGTATTTAAAAAATTATATTTTGGCTAGACAGTAATTAGTGTTACATATACAGGGTTGGGCATAAGTTGTTTGACTCTCTTTCATCCATAAACATGAATAATGAAATAATAAAATAATGAATAGTGTTCAGTATGACAAGTTAAATAAATCAATAGATAGTGCATAGATAGTACATAGATAGTGCATTAAATCAAATTATGATTGATTTTAAATGACTTCTTGGGTCAAGCAATTTATGTGCCACCTTGTATATTAGTCAGTACTTGTTGATCAATTAAGTTTATATATAAGAACATAATATTCAATTATTAACTGCAACATTGATCTTTAATTCACATGGTGCTTACACATTTTAGACAATCATTTTTAAGAATAAATAAAAAAATGTACTGAACAATTAACCAATTTTCAGTATCCCAACTCTTACAATCCCAAATTGTATTGTTTACCAGCCCACTCTCCTCATAAATTTGTCTTATTTATGAAAAGAAATATTCAGCTTTCAGAAATAATAACACATTTAACCATAACAATAATTGCAAATGAGAAAAAAACATAAAATTTACTGACTTTTATATGGATTTTTTTACTGACTTTTAATGAGTGTGGACATCATGCTAATTAATAATTATGTATATATAATAATTATTTATATAAAATATAAAAAATAAATAGAAAAAAATTTACATAATAAAACTATTAAAAATCCTCTCTTTTATTATCATTACAGCTAATAAATTGTTCTACAATTTGCACAATTAAAATGTTGGAGGTAATTTATTTGTGCCAATATGGCCAGATAATTTTGTAATGTCTTCTGGAATTAAAACTGGTTCTTTAATTATTATGCTATTAAAAAAATTAATGCCACAGAAGTAAATGACAATTTGAATATCTCCTTCTATCATTGACTTTTTAATAAAATACAATTTTACAATAGCTGGCATAATATCCTGCAAGTATTATATATGGATTTAAATGGCAAATATATTTATAGTGAATATTTTTAGAGTATTCAATAGCTATGAATTGCAACTCATTGGTTAGATCTTATAATAGCAAAGATTTCATAAGCAATGATTCAATCTTTAAATATTGTATGAATCTGGATTGTAAAAACTATAAAAAATATTGATTGGCTTGAAATAAATATGGCAGTAAAATTATTTAGGACTATGTGGAAATAATAGCTTTCCGATTCCTACCTAACTATCATGCAGAAGTCAGCCATAAATTAAATATTATAAAATCAATACAAAGCTTAAAAATTATCTTATTTCTTATACCTTCAATCAGAAACATGGAGAAGGTGTGATAGACACACATTTGCCAGGTCTCAGGCTTAGAAGAAATATGATTGTTTTTAAGCTTTATATTGATTTTATGGTCAATTTCTGCAGGATTGCCCATGTATTTGCTTAAACAAAGGATAGTATTTGAAGTTTTATTCCATTCTATGTTATTATATTAGTTATATTAGTGTTTTTTTAGTATAGGAATGGTAATAATATAAGTTAATTAATTTTTGCTTCCTAAATACTTTATTGCTACTAAATATTTTAAATAACTAAAACATTTAATCAAAACACAAAAAGTGTATGGAATGGAGGGGTGGAGAAATTACCCCATCTGATATTCCCTGAGTTCCATGAATTGATATATATGGCATACATATTCAAAATATTTTGTTTTATTTTGAATCCATTGTATATGTTCTAATCTCTTCTTAGTTTTAAAAAAACTATAACTATAATTTATTATTTATTTAAAACTGATTTGTTGTTATAGATAATTTCTTAAGTTTTGTATATTTAAGATATAAAGTATATATGTAACACTTCAATATTATATATTTTTATTATAAGCGTATTGTGCAAGACTTACTTGATCATAAGGATTAATTTCCAATATTTTCGTACATTGTTCAATACAATCAATATATTTCCGTCTTCTGAAAAGACTAAGAGCTAAAAACATAGGATCCATTCTGATATTTATTTTTATGAATTATAAAAAACCATCAAAAAATAAAATCAAAATTCCCACTATTGACAATTTAAAACAAACGTTGCTCAGTTACATGATAAAATTCGAACAATCACTAGACACTTCTAAATAGAGTACTTCTAAGCTACATACTAGTACGCCTACTAACCCTTAATAAAAATTTTGTAATTAATCATTATTTTATAATCAAATATATACAAATTTAATTAAAATTTTAATACACAAATATTACACAATATAATACTGACCATAACATTTTGACTATACGCTATGGCAGCCTAAGGGGTTCACCATGAGATGCAGCTTAATTTAGTACATATCGTGCATATAAAACTTACATATCTCATATGCAACTTCCATATCTCATATGTAACTTAAGCATATCTCATATATAACTTACATATCTCATATGTAACTTGCATATCGATCATATGTAACTTACATATCTCATATGCAACTTACATATCTCATATGCATTTTCCATATCTCATATGCAACTTACATATCTCATATGCAACTTACATATTTCATATGTAACTTGTATATCTCATATGCAACTTAATATCGATCATATGTAACTTGCATATCTTTTATGCAACTTACATATCTCATATGCAACTTATATATTTCATATGCAACTTACATATCTCATATATTTTTCAAATTTCAAGTTTTTAATATTAAACATATATTTTAAGAAAACATATTTTTATTTTTAATTGCTTAATATTATACATTTCTATTATCATATTATTATATTTTGTTAATTTTAAACAAAATAATTGTAATATTTAATATAAATTTTTTAATAGTTTATTTACATCATTAAGTTTATGAATATACTAATATAAATATACCATATAGTTACTATATTAAACATCTTCGAAGTAATTCTCAACTATGAGTATTTAACATGTCACTAGTCGACCATCCCGCAGTTTTCTCGCGGGATTACCGCGTAGGAATCTTGCGGGATCCCACTGAAATCATACCACGAAAATCTTTTAATAAACTAAAATATTCAATGTTTCCGCGGGACATAACAATAATGTTTTCTCGCTCTTTTACGCAAGAATCTTGTAAGAATCCTGCAAGAAAGTGCATGAAATCGGGGGAATGGTCGACTAGTGATTTCTTTGTTATGAAATAAACACTTTTATGCATACAATAGACAGAATTATCTTGTAAGTTGGCTTGTAAAAATTAAAATTGAGATGGCATGGTGATCGGTCATGGAAATTATTACTAAAATTTAACGATCACATATATTTTTAAAGGTACAATATAACTATTTAAAAAATAATAATTTATTCTTAATACAAAAAAGTATAAAATACAGTATAAATAATACTACAATACCTATATCATTATTAACACCTATTTAGTTGCCAATTCCAAAAACTTGTAATACAATAATTTTTGAATTTATAAAAATTAATATAATTCTGAAGTGGATTTAAAGGAGTGGCTAGAGTGGCTAGAAAATCAAAAATATTATGTTATTCGGAATTTTAAATTTAAAATGTTAATTGTATTAATTAGTGTTTTAAATTAAGGACTGTTTTCAAAAAATATCATAAATATTTCATTGGTGTATACGAAAAAGATATTGGCATGTCTTCTATTGCATATATAGACTAATTTAATAGATCTACCACTAACATTGTATTTTTAGTGTGACCTATAATACGCAGATGGAGGTGTTGGCGACGAATTGCGTTCATCCGACGAAAACATATGAAAGGTAAATATAAATACAAATAAATTATAGATTCATGTAATTTTGAACTCTTCTGAAATTCCATAAAAGCAAACTGTCATATTGGAATAGTGCTAATTGAGAAGATAATTATATTATTGTGATTTAAATAATATAGGTAATAGTTAAAATGTAGTAATTATTTATTGGGAAAATTCTCAAAACAATTTAATAATTCGGGAAAAAATGTCTATGACCTAAGCAAAATATATGAAACAGGAATTGCTTCTCATAAAACTCATAAAACGTTATTAACTAGATTAAAAATTAAATTATATAAGAGAATTAAAAAACGACTTGAGATGAAAGCAAATATAATTATATGTAGGTATAACGTCAAGTTGCTTCTTTCATATTGTAAATCGAAAAAATGTTGCAAATGCTTACATTTATTTGGATTTCCTTTTATTTTTATAAATACATCTTTTCACCGATGTTTAACAATTAATAATTGTAAAATTAATTTTAACACGGAACGTGTTGAGGAAGTATCTAAATACCTACATTTGGAATGTTATTGCTCATTGTTTCCACTATTTGCAGTTTACAAAAAAATATTCTTTTTTATTAAAGTATTTTTTAAAGTCTCATAAAGCCAGACAGCTGTTTGTAATAATCTTTATTTACACCAAAAAATTAACAAACGTGATCATTCAATTTTGTCTTAGTTGAAACATTTTCCACCTTTTATAAAACATATTATAATTTCGATTTTTGGGGACTTTTATAATTTAATGAAAAATACGAAACCACTATATATAAATCAACCTGATTGGTATTAAGGTAGGAAATTTCAAACCTTTGTGAAACATTTAATTAATATTTGTGATATTTCCTAATCTATAAAAAAGGAAGAACGAGAAAATCTATAATAGTATATATGTTATTTATTTTTAAACATATACTGTTAAAACAATTAATTTCAAACAAGAGGTTTTGTAGCGTGTAATTTTTATGCAAAATCCACTGTGCGAGAAATAATCTTATAAGTTTGTCATCATTGTAACTCAAAGAGATCATTTGGTCGCATTGGAAGTGTTTCAAGGGGCCATTCGTCAGCAATCATATGACCTTTCGCATCGCAATTTGAATACTTTGACCGAATCTTTTCGGCTCTTTCTGGCGCCAACTTTGTGTATCGATCATCAGGAAGGAAGCAGTCATACTTTTCTTTAAGTTTCGTTTGCATTTCGGCAGTCACTTCGATTCCCCAGAACTCGAAAATGGGAGCAACGTTGAGTTCTGCCGTTTCTGAAAGAAGTTCGGCAAATCTGTCTTTCCTTTCAGGGTCTGTTTTTGGAAGGCTCTTCAAAGCTGGATATTTTCGGAAGGTAGATTTATAAAGACTAAAACCAAAATGATCTGCCATCTGGGAGTATATAGCCAATGCTGTCCAAGGCGATTCTGTCCACCCTTTGACAAACTTAGCACCTGATTGCAGATATTTTTTCCATTCGGCAATTTTGCTCTCAGTAAACGCAAACTTGAAGTAATCCAATTTCCACAATTCATGATAGTTGTAGAGACAAAATAGGTTGTTAGTTACTTCTCCAGTTCCAGACCAGCCCCACATTCTTTGTTGCATATTGTGACCGAATTCATGGCACATTCCCCAGGATCCTTGCAACCTAATGCGCGTTGAATTCCAAATATTTTTAAACCATGGTAGATGCGTTGATATCGGGTATCCCGAATGTCCCCAACCGACGGAAGTCTGAATATCTGTAACAGTTCTCTGTCGAGCGTAGGTGCGCCAATTCGTGCCTCTAAAATTATGGTCCATTTTTGCCAATTTGTCCCATATGTTCACCATAAGATCTTCGACATAATCACTTTTAAAGGCTCGAATCTTGCTACTGTCTAAGCACAGTGTCATGGAGTCTCCTGAAATTTCTGCCCAGAGTCCTGGCGCATTTCGACGTCGATTCCAATCGGCAACATTTTTTGGGTTTCGGAGATTGAAAAAGGGCGTCTCAACAACATTTGATATTGTCAGTGTTATTTCCGCGTTATTAATTGAATTCTGTATCCAAACTACTCCACCAAATGGGGAATACAATTGCATTTCAGTAAGGGACGCCGAGGTATATTGCAAAGGAAATCTGTACCACTCCGGCCTCTTGGTGATATTGTCTGTTTGACAGCCGATTGCGATCTTCCAATCTTTTAAGGTAGAATTAACCGTAGAAATCTCGGTAAACTTCACAGTTTCTCCAGCGGGAAGATAAAATCCACTAGCATGTGCTTCATGGGCAATGCCACCTTTCAGATTCAATTTTCTAGAAATCAATGTCGGTCTGGTTTCGTAGTCTCCTGGAAATAGATGCACTGCGGGTGCCTTAATTCCACTATCGGCCAGAGAGTTATGGATCATAAGCATGTTGTAACTATAAACTAGTTCTTTGAAGAAAGGGTCTTTAAGGGGAGCGTCATTACATGGACAATGCCAATCAATAACATTGCGATATTTTCGAAGGATTTGCTTAATTTTTTGAGACAGATTAATACTTTTGGCATATTCCGAATCAATAGAGCGCAACTGTTGAAAATGTGACCGACCAAAATCTTTCAACGCGTTTATCGAATTCATTGTTATATCTAGAATATCCCTTATTTCTATACTTGAAACATCATTAGCGTATTTTTTTGGATACAAAGTCAAAGGGGAATAAGAAATTATGGATTTCGTAGCTTGAATGTGCGCTGCTTTGAGCAGAGGATTAAAATCGAGTGTATCAAGGTCTTGATCAGTGTAGAAATACCCTCTCAACCCAAAAATTACAGGATTTCTTCCTTTCTTTAAAAGTCGCAGTGTCTCGTCAGCACTTTCCTTTGAAAAATTCTCCCAGCCATTAAAAACCAAGATATCCCCTTTTTCAGCCTTATCGACTTGCTGAATTCGGAGCGTTTTGGCATTCTCATCACCTGTTAACCACTTCTTTACGTTTTTCCAAAATCGTACATTTTGGGTGACAGTTAAGATTTGGTCAGTAAAGGCCTGACTTCCGGTGGCAATGAATTTGCCTTTTCCAACTTTTGTGGCTAACATAAAGAGCTCTTTATCGTCATGAGACCATAGGATTGATTCTACATTAGCATCTGTTTTTCTGAGAACGGTAGAAAATTGTTCGACATCAATGGATTCCACTCCTTCAAGCAGTGCGTCTCGTACAGGCTAAGTAAAAAATAAAAATAATTGTTTAAGATTGAGTGTATTTTAATTGACATGGAATAATAATACACGATATTACACAATATTTGCTAGGATTAAATAAATTGTATACAACAAAAAATTAGATATTTTTTATTCACAATAATTTTTGAATTAACAAAGATATTAAAATTAATAAAGTTACTTTAATTTCGACAACCGGAAATACATTTTTCTCTTCAAATTAGACAAAATATTTTATTCAGCTTCGTATCTTAACAATACTCAAAAATCATATATGTAAAAATATTTAATTAATTATGGTATGGTTTGTACAGTTTATTGCTTAAACAATTTGATATTAACCAAAATCTTTGAAATCCAATATCATGACTCCAAATCATTCAGCAATAACTTTGTAATCAAAACAAATTAAGATAAATGTTCAAATTAATATTAGTGGGAATCTAAACCATGTTCTGGACAACTGTCATGGTATGGAAAACTGTTTATATGGTATGGACAACTCTCCATATGGTATGAAAAACTGTTTATATGGTATGGAAAACTGTTTATATGGTATGGACTACTGTTAATATGATATGGAAAACTGTTTATATGATATGGACCACTGTTTATATGGTATGGAAAACTGTTTATATGGTATGGACAACTGTTTATATGGTATGGACAACTGTTTATATGGTATGGACAACTGTTTATATGATATGGACACTCACTCGGTAGTTAAATTCTCAATTCGCTTTACCAACTTAATATAATAGTAATTTCAAACCTCCTCAAAAATGTATAACACAACGCACCGATTTAGAGACAGCAGTAAGATCGTATGGTTCATCCTTTACAACTGGTTCTTTTTCATAGATATTGTCGGACACAAGGTCCCCGAAGACTTCCAGTTCACAGATAATCAAGGGATCGGTCTCAGAATCCTTTTTCACAATTATATACTGGCCTTCCAAATCATCACAACGAATTTCAGTGAACTGATTCAACTGATCATGTGTCACTCCGCACTTTTTGTAGCCCCGAAGTTGCTGTCCTTCGCAAGGTAGATAAGAGTTCCCAATGTGAACCGTAATATTTCCATTTTTCCCGCCCTCTGATTAAAACAAAAACGTGAATTAATTAATCAAATAAAATAATTTTTATAGCGATATGCATACAGTAAAATATAGAAAATACTACATTGTAATACTTCAATTAGAAAAACTTACTATAACCATCATTTCTGTTCCAAATTCGAATGAACTTCACTCGATAACGTCTAAGGAAATTGATGACATAAAAACTGCGCCGCTCAGCTGCTGTGTAAATGCAGGAGTCGTACCTGACAATGCCTCCCTTTGTCATGCCATCATTCCCCTGAGCTGCTACGTCACCCCATTGAACTGAAGAAGTTTTACTCGGCTTTTTGAAGGCTCGGTTCACCTCTTAAATATAATATTAGACATTTCAAAGGTTGTAATCACCTGATTTTATATAAAGGACTAACAAAAACTAATAAATTTTGTCAATACATATTTTGTTTTAACAAAAATTAATTTATTATATATTTTTATTAGAATATCTTAATTAAAGCATTTTGATATCTTTTGGATTTTGGAATTTGAAATTAGGAGAAATCGTTATCAGAATACAATTAACTGTTATTTTAAAATTAATTCAATGTATCTTTATTTTAGAAAAAATATAATGAAAAATTAACAAAGAAAAAAACAGTTCAAGTAAAGACTTAATATGAACTGAAATTATAAAACGATTACAAATATTTAAAAGGTTTTGTAACGAAAAAAGCCTACCTGTTGCCGTCACTTCACACTTGTCTTCATATTCAGGACGCACCGGTTGTAAGGTCATCAGCTTACCGAAAACTTCAATTTCACAAAATCCAAAATATTCATTGACCGGACCCCCCTTCCGTCGAATGGCAACGTACCGGCCCTCAAGGTTGCACCGTCTCTCATACACCTTGTCAACACTGTTTGGATCTAATGGAGACCCACAACTGGGATACTCATCAATCAGGTTGAGTTGGCAGGGTCTGTAGCGATCCCCAATTGCTATTTCGTAGTCCTTCATCTGGGCGGAGGCTGAAAGATTGCATAAATACAGTTACAATCTAGAAAAAAGTAGATAAACTTTCTAAAAATCAACAAGAGTGAAATCGGATAAAATTAAAATTGCGATGTTGACCAAATTTTAGAATATACTTGACCTATGTCAGAAAAGGAAGTAACGCGTGAACATAGGTCACATTATCTGGATTTTTTAATATGTCTTAGAAATGTAGTAATCCAATTTAACTATACAAATATTTTAAAACGCAAGCTCAACATTCCATTAAAAAAGTGTAAAATTATAAAAATTATTGTAACATAACCTATTTCAAAATTATCTAAATTATCCGTACTATTTGCCAGCCACAAATACAAAATGTTTAAGGTAAAACAACATACTATAGCTTACTATTAAATAGTTCAAATGTAGTTGTAAAGTTTATAACGAATTTTTCAAATAAGCTACAAAGCGACACAAAGCTATACTCAAAATAAGAGTTACTCCAAAAGTCCCATTTAGTGCCAAAATTACTTGAAAACTGCGGTTACACTGCCCAAATTACGCTTTTACTGCGCATCTTTAATCTTATTATTCTTATTTAGTTTTATTTTAATTTATTAAGTCTATAAATTAATCTAATTTTTAAATATATATGTTTTTAAAATTATTTAGTTTTTTCAAATGGATATTAATGTTAGTTTTTATTTATTTAAATACAAAAATTTCTTTAAAACAATTATTATTATCATGTACAAATTTATGAAAATATTTTTAACCGCAAAATAATAAAAATGATAAATAATAAATTTTAATTAAACCATAAAAATACATATTTAGTCTTAAATTCTATAAAAAGGAATTTATTTATAAATTTGTAATAATACAGAACTATTTTAATATTACTGATTCGATAAATTTGTAATATTCCAAAAATAAGTTTCAAAAAGAAGTACACCTTGGCAATTCATTTCTACTAACCTTCGAGTGGTATGAGCCATAAACGCACTAAATTGATATTGTAGAATTTGCCCAGGTCAACTACATACCAATGTTTGCCAGACTTCGAGGAATAGGAACATTTTTTCCAGTTGTCAGAGTACAACCCATCTGTTCCATAGGATTCGGCCTTGTCATAGTACACCGAACTTTGAAATCCAGTAACGTTGAATGCAAGATTTTCCGCTGAAAAAAAATAATTAATTTAAATACAAAAGGTTAAATAATTAATTGGAATAAAATATGTAATATTTATTTTACTATTGATAAAATTAATTGATTTTAATTGGTAAGTATCCTATTTCCTAAAATATTGCGTTCTTAATTAATCTTAATTAATAATATATAAATTGAATGATTGTTAAAATTTAAATAAAAAAAAATACTTTTAAGTGTCGAAGATTTAATACCCTTTTTTCTATTTATGCATATTAATTCAGAATGTGTTCTCTCAAAAGTTTGAACGTTTAACAGTTTCAATTGGAAATATTTGTTTTCATCAATTTGTACCTAATAATTGAAAAATACTTAAAAATTGTTTTAAAAGAAATTATTTTTAATAAATAGAAGGCGAGACTAATTAATAGAAGTAAGTTACCATTTAAAACTAGAACAAATAACAAATTAATTGTAATTGATGAAAATAGAATCGCCTTACATGTTGCTGTCAATTCACAACGATTTGTGTAATCTGTGTTTTCAATTTTTGGTTTCAACCTCCCGAACGCTTCTATCTCACATACAATCAAATTGTTGGGAGATGGGTCTGTGCGATAAAGCGCGAGGTACCTCCCGGTTCTCGAGCAGGTCAATGTCACGTTGGTATCGGAGTCGGTCACTCCTGAGATAGCGACGTCACACTGTGACATTGAGGAAAGGGTGCTTATCTTGCAAGGACGCCACTCATTTCCAATGGAAACCTTGTAGCCATTTAACCAAGCTCCTGTTGTAGAGAAGTTATCAGAAAATAAACTAAATAAGAAACATTTTGAGGAGAAAAAGGATTAACAGGATTAACGAGTAGAACAACAGTAGAAAAAACGCTCTAATGTTTCGGTAAATAAACAAAATATTGTGAAGTTGTTTAATTAATTTAAGCATTTTTAACACTAAGAATAATGATAAGATAATTGAGTATGAAAACATGTTCGTTTCAAAAAAACTTTTATGAAAAATATTATTTAAAAGATATCAATAATTATATGATAATCTTACCTCGGTTCTTCATATTTTATTTTAAATGTAACTTTTTTATCTAAAATGCTAATCGTATGAATTTTGGGAAATTAAAATATAACAATATTAGTAAGTATACATTCAGGAATTTTGCGGCGCAAAATGTACTTAGAAAGTTGAATAAAGTTGGATTAATGAATGGAATTAAATATATCAATCTAAAAATATCTTAATGTCAACAATACATCTTTGTGCAAACATTAGACATATAATAATGAATAGCTTGAACATTACCTTTGCCCATAAGTGTATGAACAACAACTTTTTTAATTGAGGCCTCGCCTCCCAAATCAAGGACCATCCAATGATTACCAGAGGAGTAAGTGTATGTACATTTTTTCCAATTATCTGATTTGACGTCTCCATCGGTAACTACACCGGTCTTCGCATCGTATTTTAACGAACTTTGTGACCCCTTGGCGAACAAGGCAACATTTTCGTCTGAAAATCCAAAGTCATAAATAAAATTTATATAATTATATAAAGAAATAATATATTTTTATAATTTGCATCAAATCTATTTTAATGAATTGAAGTAAAACTGTTCATTAACTCTTTTTATTCTCACTATTGTGCAGCTTTAATTTCATTTTTATAAATTCAATTTTGAAAAATGAACCACAAATTACCTGCAACAACATGCTGATATAGAAGGATACCAAATAGTAGGGAGATGAACAACTTCATCTTTCAAGTCGACTTCCAATATGTCTCTTGATTAATCAATTGATCTGAAAAATAACTATCACCCCAATTCGGAAACAACAATTAAAAAATGTATATAACCGTAAAATGTGTTATCTCTTTCAAAACGAATTACGTATTTAAGCTAAAACGCATTTTGCAATTTTCCAATATCATAGTGTTTTTTTGTTGAACATTTATGTACCATTTTTAAAATTCAAAACACAGAGTTACAATCTTTTACCATATATTTTAAAAATAAATTACTTCATTTTACGCTCCCAAACCACGCTACCATGAGTGAAAACCAGTTACTTCCAATATGTCGTGTTAAAAACAAAAATGCGCAATTTGTCTTATATTTAGAAAAATAATATGGAACATAATTAGCTACCTCTAAAACAGGACATGTTTCTAATAATTATTTCAAGATCGATTTTGACTTTTGTGTCATAGACTGTTGAGCTGTGTTACACGATAAAAATAAAATAATTTTAATTTATTAATAAACTATTCATTACTACTATTCATACAAATATGGTTGCTATGAACAATAAAGAATTCTTTTCTAATATATGTTAAACATTTTACCGACATTGAGGGAGCGTTTCTCAGTTTTAGGAAGAAGATTTAGAAGAAGTTAAATCACAAAAAATGTAAACTTTTGAACCTTTGTACAAATAATTCTATAAAAGCAAGCTATGAGCAGGAATTTGGTTTGTTGTTTAATTTAAACCTATAATAAGCTACACTGAAAAGGTTTAATTATTAAAAAATATTAAAAACCGCTAAAATAGTTGATGTTATTTTATAAAGAAGCGTAGTTTGTGTCGTTCTATAATAACCCCATATCTCTTTAAGGAATAGACGGAGTAATGAAAATTGCGTCAATATATCAAGTTAACATACACACACATCGGGTGTTTTGTCGGGACTGTACAATTTATTTTAAATATTCAGCATGGAAAAATTTATATTTCAGTTTAGCTAAATTGATATTCATTCAATAATTTTTCTTGCTATTGATATACAAAACGTCCTGATTGTATACTTTCGTATACTGCTCTTAATTAAGTCCTCACAATACAGTACTTTTATTAATAAGGACTGTATAAAAATTGACGAACTGTTGCGAACTCGTTCAGTCCCAACAATTACTGAAATAAAAAAACCGCCTCAATTTATAGATAAACGAATGAATTTTTACATATTTGATATATCCATTTATGTATTCAATATATTAATTGTATTGAAATAATATTTCATAGAACTAAATTATGACTTTTAATAAATAAAAATTTCTGCAAGTTTTAAATAAACACAGACAATTTTCTCACCAGTCAAAGTAGTTCCAACTTTAAGAAAAACAGTAATTTCGAATTTAACCTCTAGAAAGTCCGCCTCCCTAATTCATAAAAAAACTTTTTATCAAACAAAGCTTTCTTAAATAATAATTCTTGAGGGAAAAGAAACTTTTGTTGACTTTGCTTGTGATTGATTGCTACTCCAATTTGAATGACATTTAACGAAATGTTTAAGTTAGTCATAGCACTCACATGTCGTTTGTAGCTTACTTTGTAAAGTTTATACCAACTTTAAAATATCGTTTAATATACATTTTAAACCTTTAGTTGGCAAAAACTAAGGTTTACTATTATAAATTATGATCCCATATTTATAGAGTTAAATTAGTAAATAAAAAAATTTGTATAGAGACACTTCAAAAGAAATTTAAGATGCAAAATTATATATGTTTTACCTGTTTATTTTCGTATTTATCAAACTGTTTCTATTCTCAAATACAAATTATTTACTTTAAATAATTCAAAAAAGTAAGAAGTATAAAATGATTTATGTTTATAAAGTTATAAATATATATTATATAAAATGTAAATCTACAATTTTATAATTTATGGAAATATATATTTTCTATAGATAAAAATCACTTTGAACGGAATTATAATACATGTTTCAATTTAAAAAGTAATTTTTAAAAGAGCTTTTTGATAAAATTAAAATAAACAGCTAAAAACAATAAAAGTAAACAGTTTACAATAATAAATAAAATATTGTCTGAAATTTCTAAAAAAACTAAAAAACATAAAATAGTAGCAAGTATTGTTTTAAAATGTGTTCAATTAATGTTAAGAAACTTGTTCAAACTATATTTAACAAGTTATTAAAACTGCATGTTTCCCAAAAGATCTGCTTCCGGTTGGCATATGCAAGGCAAATTTAATTTATACAAACGAGTAAGTAAAGAAGGAAGTTTAAATAAAAAATGAAAGTTCAATTAATTTTTAACACATGTTGATAAACTATAACCAACCTAAGACTTTAAAAAGGTACATTACCCATTATATTTATAATAAAAAGATTTTACCTCTTAAATTTTCGAATTCTGTTCCCCACACTTTAAGAATGAAAATATTCTTTAGCAAACTCATCCTCATCTCTTCACGCGACAGTTGGTAGTATATAGAGCACATACGATGACGACATTCTTCACAATTTGTACATTTCTGGTAATGAAAACATATTGAAATACATTAAAAAACATCCACATTATTTTCGAAATATTTCGATCACTACGGTTAACATATATTTAACAAAAAAAACTACTTTTTTGAAATGAGCAGTTTCTGAATTTACCAAATAATTTCCTTTCTTATCTCGTCTATTTAATACACATCGGTTATAAGGGCACTCGCTTATAAGAGCGCATTTGTCAACAGTTAATAATTTACCCAACAATCCTTTTCACTCGTCTCATTGCAATCATTGGTACTGATCCTGAAATTATAGACCTCTTTGAATATCAGCAAACACAGGAGCCGATACCATTACATTATTGTAAATATTTCATGACACACAAGCCAATTAAATCAGAAATCAGGAACAAGCTCTTGGACTTGACTGAACATGATGAACATGTTGATAGCGGCTTTGTTGTGCTAGATGGCGGTGCTCTTTTACACAAAGTCATCTGGCCTATAAAATTAAAATATAAGGAATTTCTCAAGCAGTATCATCAGATCGATGAAAGACATGGGTGTTAAACATCCATATACGTTGTTTTTGATGTGTAATTGGCTTGAAATTCAACAACATATCAAGAACAGATTCGACGTGGTTGCACCCTATCAGCTAACTGATGTTAGACTTACAAAAGATGCTACCTTAACGACAACACGTAAGAGTTTTCTAGAGCAAATCCACACAGCGATTCATTCAAATATTGTCTGATTTGAGGTCACTTGGTTGCCGTGTACATTAAGATAAAAGTGATGCAGGCCTACCAATGAAAATATCTAGATATCTAGGGATGAATTGGGGATGAAATGTGGAAAACGAAATCATTGTTTCGATTAAATGTGACAATGGCACCAAAATGATTGTAAGGGCGAGTTCAGAAACCAGTTTGGTTCAATGTGATTCTTTATGTGCAGCTGTCAGAAGAATGAGATCAAGTGCATTGCTACTTATTGAGATTGTCGTGGTGAGACGTACAATAACACCAGCTACTTGTCTGAAGATACTGACGAAGAAGATGTCAAATATTTGATAATTTTTTTAAAACATTGATTGGATAAATATTTTGTGATGTAGATTTAATATTAAAATTTATATAAAAAGTATTTTAAATCATTGAAAATATTTTTTAAATATTTAAAAAATATATTTTAATGTTAAGTATGGTTCCTAATTTTAAATCAAAAATATTAAAAAAAAAATTTTCGCTATCAAACTTAAAAATAAGTTATCAAACATTCTCTTAGCAGAAGGTGCCACCAACAAACACAAAAATGCACTAAATGGGGTCAAAACTTTCAAAAGACAAAACATCTACCACAAAAAGCTATAAGGGGGAGATTTCCACACGTATAATCACCACATTATAATAAACTTTCCAACGGTATCAAACTTGTTTATATGTAAAATTATTGTAGGACGACCCCTTATTCGCTTAGACTAATGGAACATCCGAGTACATAGGGTTTCCAGAAGTGACAACACACTCACCATACCTAATCGATCACCAAACCGACCTACCTAATCCATAACCAAATCGTTATTTCTTGTTTCTAAAAAAGGATATTAATCAATCATTATCACTTAGATTATTTTTGATTTTTGTTATATATAAGATAAGTATTATTATTAATTTGTTTATTTTTACTTTTTAATCAGATCACTTCATACATTTAAAACATGCGTATCTGACAAAAATAAATGTCCAATCTTGATACAATATTATGACAGCTCAACGTATTGTAATTAAAACTAATTTATTTTAAAATAACTAATTAATCAAAATGCATAAAAAAATGTACATTTTAAGTATTTTTAATTTCCTGTCTTTTCAGAATTGTTCTTTTTATTTTTTGGTGACTATAATGAATTTAATATAAAAAGAAGATTTTTCGAAACAGATTAGAATATTTAAATAAATAAACGTTGATAAATAAATGTATTTTTATCTTTTTGGCATACCCAGTGATTAATTGCATGATATATGTATAGGTGTTAAAGAACTAATTTTATAAATAATAATACTAATTAGTATAGGATAAAAATATTAGGTATTATTATTTACATACTGTATAAACATCTGCTTAAAAGTTATATGTAAAAAAATAATAATAATGTTTGGCAAAAATTCCAAATGTTAAAGTACAACTGTAGCCTATTATAAATTTTATTGTATGGTTATTTTAATTTCTTTACAATTATTTAAAAAGGGGACAGAGATAAGGAATCATTTATCTACTCAGTTGGAAACTTTATAATCCGTATATTAAAAACTGAGAAAACCTAACTGATAAAGTGGAAAAATTGTGAATTATTGAGAATAATTCCTATGTCATTTGTTTCGTTACTTTGTATTCTTTTTAAAATTACTATTTTTTACGCTTTGTATTCAAGTTTGGTATTTTACATAATTTTATTATATTATATTATTAGTTTGTGTTATAGCGGGGGCTAATTAAAAATGGGTTCGTTGTATAAATAAATTAGAATTGTATTTTTATTTGTAAATTTATAGATTTTAAATCTAAATAAATCTTTACAAAAAAATTATATAATAGCAATTTTATTATTAATGAAATATTCTGAGGATATTCTTATATCGACAAATCTTTGATTTAAAGTGTTATGCAATAATTAATCGATACCAATCATTAATATTTTGATTTTTTGAAAGAAAACATTTCTCATTTTTAAATATTTATATTTATAAAATTTAAAGTTGATTTACAAATTCTAATTAGACATTTTTCTACTTAATTTAACACTATTTATATTTTATTACAACTAACAATATTAGCAAGTGAAACACCGTTCAAATTGGAGCAGAAATAACGTTCCTATTATTATTAATACAAACTTTATATCCTAATAAATTTAGTTTATAGCCGTGAAATTAAATACATTTTATAATGTCATTTATTATATAATATAAACAAAGATTAAATAAAAACATATTTTAATTTAATGTTTTATTCAAAATATAATTCAGAATCGAAAAATTTAGTTTTGCATTTTACGTAATGTTAACATTTTAATTTCTCGAGCAAACAGTAGGCTTCTTATAATTCAAAAACATCATTTGATCGGAGCGAGAACCTCTCCATTGGCCAAACATCCGCCACCTTATGACCTTTGACTTGACACTCTGAATACTTAGATCGGAATTTCGCGGCTCTTATTGGCGCCACCTTTGTAAACCGATCATCGGGAAAGAAGCACTTGAACCTGTTACTGAGATCTTTCTGCTTCTCAGCAGTCACGGGAATACCCCAGAACTCAAACATAGGGAAAAGGTTAAGTTCAGCACTTTCCGAAAGAAATTCGACAAATGTGTCCTTTTTCACTTGATTATCTGAGGGCATCTTCGGAAGTTTGTAGTACTTGCGGAATGCGGATTTGTAGATGGCAAAACCGAAATTATCCGCTACATGAGCGTATATAGCCAACGCTGTCCACGGAGTATTTGTCCATCCTCCGTTAAATTGAGCACCTCCCTCCAAATATCTCGTCCAGCCAGCTATTCTGTGTTCAGGAAAAGCAATTTTGAAAAAATCCAATTTCCACAATACATGAAAATTGTATAGACAGAACAAGTTATTTGTCACTTCACCAGTTCCTTCCCAGCCCCAAAACCCCTGCTGCATGTTATGACCGAATTCGTGACACATGCCCCAAGACCCACTCTGCTTTAAGAAAGTGGAATTCCAGATTTCTTTGAACCAGGGCAGGTGGGTAGAAATGGGATAGCCCGAATGACCCCAGCCAGACGAAGTTTGAATATCCGTCACAACTCGCTGTCGACTGTACTGTTTCCAATCTGTGGCTCTTAGGTTGTGATCCAATTTGACCATTTTGTCCCAGGTGTTTCCCATGAGATCTTCAACATAACCGCGCTTGAAATCTCGAATCTTGCTACTTTCTAAGCAGAGTGTCATGGAGTCCCCTGAAATTTCCGCCCACAGTCCTGGCGCATTTCGACGTCGGTCCCAATCGGCGACATTTGTAGGATTTCGGGCATTGAAAAAGGGAGTTTCTACAACATTTGATAATGTCAGTGTTATTTCCACGTTACTTTTTTTGCTCATCAACCAAACAACCCCTCCAAAAGCCGAATGTATCTGTTGTTCATCCTGAAGACAAACCCATTTGAAGTGGATTGGAAATCGAGTCCATTCACCTCTGCCGGATATGTCGTCAGTATGACAGCCAATAGAAACAATCCAATCACTCAAAGTTGAATTTATCATTGAAATTGAAGACAATTTTAATGTTTCGCCAGCTGGGAGGTAAAATCCAGTCGCTAGTTTTTCCTGCCCAAAGCGTGATTTCAGGTTTAATTTTCGAGAAAGCAGTTCTGGTTTTGTGTCGAAATCTCCGGGAAATCTTGAAACCCCCGGTGCTTTTATTCCACTGTCTGCCAAAGAGCTATGCAACAAAAGTCTATTGTAACTTTTTATAATGCCCCTAAAGTAGTCGTCTTTAAGCGGCACGGATTGACAAGGACTATACCAATCGACGATCTTACGATGGTTGTGAAGGATTAGCTGGATTTTTTCAGAAAAATGTTTAGTTTCTGATATATTCAGGTCGCCCAAGGCATTAAAATTTACACTAAAATCTTTCAGAATATTAATGTTAGTCGCTGCCTTTTCTAAAAGGATTTCCATATCAGCATTCATGTTGTCACCAGCATATTTACTAGTGTCTATTTCAATATTGTTGTAGTTTGGAGATATAACTGATTTTGTAGATAATACGTTACCCGCTTTCATTAATGGATCAAAATCGAGATCTTCTAGCTTTTCAACCCAATAACGATGACCCATTACACCAAAAATAACGGGATTGCTACCCTCTTTCAAAAGTTGAAGAGTCTTCTGTGCATCTTCCTTTTTAAATCTATCAAAACCATTAAAAATGATGATATCACCCTTTTTGGCTGAGTTGACATTTCCAATTAGCAGGGGCTTCGCAGTTTCATTTCCGGTCGTCCACTTCCTAACATTCTTCCAGAATTGTACATTAGATTTATCATGAAATATTTCGTTAATAATAGAATTATCTCCAAACGTAATTAATTTGCCTTTTCCAACAATTGAAGCAGTCATGAAGATGAATTTTGTGTCCTGTGCATATATTATTGCTTCAACTTTACTTGAGGTTCTTAAAACCTTGGTTGCAAAGCCGGGTATTATAAAACTTTTGACTCCTTTAAGAATCGCTTTTTGTATTGGCTAAAAATAGATAAATATAAGATTATTAATTGATTAGTTGCAATATACTTATATGAATTAAGACAATTATCGGGTTATGATAACACGAAGTTATAAATATTGTGAGTGAAATATTTTGACTACGGATTTTACTCCTAGTTTAAACTTCGTATCCCATCTAAAGTGTTATGACTATGCAAAATAGTAAAAAAACATATTTTTAAATTTGTAATATTTCATAATAATTTCTTTTTAAATTATAATAAATTTCTCTGACACATTAGACCATTATTATTAAGTATATGTTATAATAAAGTAATTTATTAAAAAGTGTTTTCTTTCAAAATTTGATCTTACCGATTCAAACTTCAAGTCAGATTTTTCTTTTTTTACAACGGGTGTCGTTTCATAATTATTATCTGAAGCCAAGTCGCCAAATACTTCAATTTCATAGAAAAAAATGGAATTAACATCAGAATTTTTTTTGATGACGATATACTGGCCTTCCATCTCATTGCAGCGAATTTCACTGATATAATTATTCGTAGCATGTGAATCGCCACATTTCCTAAAATTTTTTCCAAGCTTTGATTTATCACACGGTAGATAATGATTTCCAATATGAATAGTGATATTGCCCAATCTTCCGTCATCTTTGTGAAACATAAAAGAAAGTAAAGTCAATTATTGAGAACAATATTTACAATACATTTTGTTTCTTTTTCTTTTTTGTACATTACAAAAATTAAGAGTAAAAATGTGAATACTACTTACTTACTTATACTATTTAGGTTAACTCTTAATATTAATATCATATTTATAATATAGATCAAAATTTTGGATACCGTTAAATTCCATTTGATAAAAAGAGTGATACTCGAAATAAAATACTCGAATTCTATTTAAATGAAATTATTTCAAGTTGAACTTTACTAAAAGTATTAAACTGTACTTTTTTTTAAACTAGTAATAACTTAATAAGTTGTGTTTTAAAACATACAAAAAAGGCTGGTTAACTTTATATTATGTAATAAGAATTCCTAAACATTTTGAAAAAGAGATTACAAATCAAATTACTTACCGGCACCATCATGTCGATTCCAAAGACGAATTAAATTGATCTTGTAGCGACGAAGCAAATTGACCATGAAATATTGATCCCGACTGGGTGAAGAGTAAAAAAGTGTGACCATACTTCCATCGTTACCTTGGGGAGGGTGTCTACCCCATTGTACCCCTGAAGACGCTGTGGGCTTCTTGTAGGCTATATTCATCGCTAGAAATTATAAAAAATATAATTTAAATGTTGGAAGTAAACAATTTACTATTCTAGAAAGGAACAGTATAACTGAAGTCGTTAACGAAAACTTCCCTCAAAACTTGTTTAATTATTAGTTTGGACAATGTTATAAAATTCAATTTTAAAATTTGTAAATCTTAATAAAATCAATAAACAAAATTCTTTTGGTTATTTAAAAAACATCAAATAATTTGTTAAAGCTAATACACTCGACAACAATATTTGTAATAAAGGTATCAAGTTTACCTATATTTTAAATATTATTGTATTTATATTTAAATATACTACTAATAAATGTAGTCAGTAGTTTAAAATTGTAAATATGAATATATAAAAAATTTTAATAAAAAATCAGGTTTGATTTCTGAAATCATAAGCAAAAGAAGCATTTATAAGAATAGGTTTTGGAAAATTGTATCTATTGGAAAGAGGTTTTGCAATATTATTTAAAATAGCTCTATAAACTAATATGTAAAAAGTCTTTCTTTTACAAATTTATTAAAATTTAAATGACTTACCATTAGGCGTTAAATCACAAATTTCTTCATAAGCAGGGGGAGATGGTTGACACGGGGCTATTTTACCAAAAACTTCCATTTCACAAACTCCGAAAACTGTTTTGGAGGGAGCCCCTATTTTACGAAGCAAAACATACCGACCACGAGTGGTGTTGCATTTTATATCATATATAGATTCGTCCAAGTTGGTTTTTATTGGCCCACAAATGACATAATCATCGAATGGTTTTTCCTTGCACTTTCGGTAACTTTTTCCAATTGCTACTTCGTAATCATTATTTGATAACGCTGCAACAAATGACAAAAAATTATAATAACGTGGTTTACACCTTCGGTACACGTACTTAAAAAGTATACTTTGAAAATATTTTTAAAAAGACATTTTGTATAGCTATGTTGGATAATAAATTATATATTCCTAACAATGAAATATATTTTCAAGAGAATTTGTTGGCAAATTGTAAAATAGAATAAAGTAAAAGATTTCAATTTAATTTGAGAATTCCATTCGGTGAGTTTTCACATTTTAAGCATTTTAAATAAAATTCACAACAGTATGTATCAACTTACCATAATACTTGGTTGAAATCCATAATCTGACTAAATTAATGTCGTACAATTTTCCTAGGTCCATTAAAACCCAGTGATCGCCAGCCATTTGGGTGGTGGAGCACTTTGTTCCTCTAATGGTAAACTCTCCATCGCTGATCAGGCCAGAACCCTTTCCCCACAAAGTTGAACTTTGATATGTAGCAGCAGCGTTGGTTGCAAGGTTTTCAGCTGGAAGAATTAAGAATAGTGCGACAGAAAATTTATTAAAAATACTATTACTTGAAATTAAATTGATTCATTTGTTTGCGAAAAATCTTTGAGTCTGAAAATTATAAGGGAAATTTGAAATGATGACACTATTTTAAAATAATTACAATTCGTACAATCAATCCATTATGACTTAATTTGTTATTTGTAATATTGCAATTCAGTGTAATTCCTATCCATTTTTTATGTGAAATTTGTACGTATTTAGAAAGTAGGCATTTCAATAACTAACATGTCTAGTTTATTTTTGAATATTTGATCAAATGAACTTCCTCTTACATGTCCGTGTCAATTCACATCGGTTGGTGTAATTTGTGTTATAGGGTATGTTCGAAAATTTATATCCCAGAATTTCTATTTCGCAAATAATCAGACTCTTCCTTTGCTGATCGGTTCGATGGATCGCCACAAAACGTCCAATTTCCATCATAAGCATTGTCCCCTTATTGTTGGTCTTTGTCACTCCAGAAATTGTAGTAAAATCAATCAGTGTCATTGCTTCCAAACTGCTGTTTGGCTTACACGGACGCCAATCGTATCCAATCGAAGCTACCACCCCATTTAGGGAGGTGGCTGAGGAAGATAATAAAATGTAAAAGTTTGATACATCTCTTCAAAATCATTGAACTTTATAGAATCATTTGAATAATTTCTATTGTAAACCAATTTTGCTGAAATTAAAATATTTGTCGCAATCTTTACAGTTAACTCTAAGGCTATACTTTATGAACATCCGTTTTAAATTTGTGGTAAGCAAAACATTTTCATTTAGTGGAAATTTTTTTCAAAGGAAATATATAATTAAAAGTAAATATCAAATTATCGAAATAATTATGAAAATATAAACTGATTTAATTTTAAATACTCACCATCTTCGAGGGCAATTGTATGAATGATAATTCTGTCGATAAGTACATTACCTCCAAGATCAAATACCATCCATTCATTCACAGAATTTTGAGTGTAGGAGCAAGTTTTATAATTATCTGGTTGGATAATTCCATCGTTAACCATCGATATGTCAGAATTATACATTGTGCTACTTTGCCACCCCTTGGCGCCCAAAGCAAGATTACTGGCTTGAATTCCTAGAACAGTATTTACATTAAACTTATATAAACATATCGGCATTATAGGTATAGAATTTGAAGATTATTTAAAATTAGTAAAAATAACAATTATTTTACAATTTACCTATTGGTACATAATTAATTGTTCATTCAATCAAATTATTTATAATTCAAGAAATAATTTGGAATCAATAAATTGCAACTTGTAATGTTTGACGCATCCGATCTGAAACTCTAGCAAGAACTTTCAGAATCTGTCTACTCGGGTTCATTTAGATTTTGACCTTCGTTTCTTTATATGAGTTCAGTTCTATACTGCATGTACGTACACCTTTATTAAAAAAGGTAGTTTACCTGCCAAAGGTTGATAATGTAGGATAATTCCAAGGATGAGACAGAGAAACACCATCCTTATAAAGACTATTCCCAGAATTTGGAATTTCTGACAATGAGTAGTTTAACTGAAAGATACAACACAATAAATATTCAAATCAGTTACCTTTTGACATGAATAAAATTATACTTTCAATAGATCGTGAGACATTAATTTTGTAAATATGTTTGATCAATATAAACATTTTTAAATGTCATACATATTAACGGCGATTGGAAATATTTTTATTCTTGTAATAAATTTGGAAATATTTTTACTTTTTTAAATTAAATTTAGAAAAAATTGTAATTTAAATTATTGCAGAAATCTGTTATTAAAACGATCAATGTCGTGATATTTTACTATCATGAAACAGTATGCGGAGAATATGTTGGGTCATTTAAAATAATTAAATAATAAACTCAAACTTATAAACAAAAGCTCCGTTTAATGAATCAAAGAATATTGTATTAAATGCTGTTATTTTCTAGCTTTAATTAATACAATTTATGCTAAGTTTCAGCTATAATACTTTGTTATAATATGTGGAACACGCTACAAATAAGTGTGGCAATAAAGCAGAATGATACTAAATATTCAGTCTTTAGCATTCGGTAATAAATTCTTGAAAATTTTGAAGCATTACAATTTTAGTTACATTGTGATTACATTTTGCACCACTTTTTTGAAACGTGTCAGTATTTAATTTGGAAATTACGTTTATTAAGGACCTATACTTGCAGTAAATATACAATAGTACAACACAATTTCATTTTAAATTTAAAACAAAAAAATAATCAGGTAAAATCTGAACAAAATGTGTAAATCATAAAAAACGAATGTTACAAAAATTACAGTTCTCAATATTGTGCTTACCCTAAAAGATTTATCCAAGAAAGGCTCTATTGTTTGTCCGACATTCAATGTTAAATACTAGTTTGCAACGAATCAAAGGGCGCTTTTGTTGACTTTAACATGATTGATTTCAATTCGACTTTGAGTGACATTAAATTACGAATAAGACGAGTGGATATAGCTAAACATGGAAAACATTTGTTTATAAACGATAAGTTGAGGCGTGTCTTATCTTAGCGACTCGGATAATCGACCAATTTAATGATGGCGAATAATTAATTATAATTAACACCACAATAATCATAAATATTCGGGATTCATGATATAATTTAAAATAAGTAAAAGAAAAATGTCTTCGGATATTAATCGAGTATTGATGGAGATTACGATGTTTTCCATTGATCGTGGCCTTAGGCTTTATCAAGAATAGAGTTCTAAGGTATATAAAGGACGTCAGAAACCAATTGAAGATTAAGTTTAATGAACGTCAAATTCGTCTATAGATGATTATTTATTATATATTTTTAAAATTTGTTCGCTTCATAATGATTGCATATGAGAAGGTATCATACCTATTCTTGAAAATAATACCATACCTTAATAATATGGACTTCTCAAAAATAGGAATAAAATCATTATGAAACATACAAATAAAAATAATATAATACAACCTCAATTAATGCGTAGAAATTATTCTAACATAATGTTGCAACTGCCTTCCATGGTATGTTTAAATATAATATGCATTCAATAAAATTAATACTTTTTAAATAAAAAGAAAACCACAAAGAGTCACCGTTTTTGAAATAAATTATAGCTGTTTGTAAATACAAATATACACATAAAGTGTACTTTTAACCTGGTTTAATTGTACTCTGGGAGCCAGAGTACCACGAAATATACCCCTTTGCAACCATTGAAGAGAAACGAATCTTTGTCAACAATTTTGTTGTCACAATGATCAGTAGGTATGGAGATATAGAGCAGATATGCAGAAAATATCCCCTCGGAATGAAATAACTTATCTTTACCCTGTACATTTGTAATTGTTACTTATATATGTGTTTATTAATTAATAAAAAGTCCAAATTTTTACAATACTTCGCTGTTGAAAGAAACTTGAATAATAAACTGTATTTGAAATACCACTTCCGGCAGCTACTTTCGTTTTGTCTGGATATTTGTGTCAATAACGACAGTGTGCATGCAATTTAAAAGTCATGATCCCTCAACGCTTTAAGAAATTACGAAACTGGTAATTATACTTTAAAATCAAAACTATTTTTTTAAATGCAGGAAAAAAATAATACCTCCTTTCTGAAAGTTTTCAAGATAGAAAAAAGTAATACTATGTATTTCTAAAAGAATATATTCTACGTACATTCTGTAATTGAGAAGTAAATTACCCATTGTATTGGAAATTTCATATGTTTTAAATTTCTTTCGGGGTGACTTTAAAATCTGTGAAAGAATTTCAAAGAAGTTCAAAAGAAATCAAAGTTATTTCTTTGAAAGTAATTTCAAATATATTCAGATTATTATGAAAATTAAATTTCCTGAAAGGCATCAGTTCACAGAATTACTAATATAATTAAACAGATTTCTTAAATAATATTTTGATAAAGCTGTTTATTAAAATTATTTTAAATATTTCTATAACTCTTTTTAGTTCCATTCATTTATATTTTTTCATGTCTCTTATCTCATTATAAAAATTGAATTTAACCTTTTACCGACGGTATGTTAAATTTCAGGTGTCAATTTATGTCACTGAATTCGATCTGAGCAGACTTTTTTTAATCTTTTTTATTGGTTTTATAGAATAATAGACTAATTTTTATTTGAGCTAAGATTCAAGGTATTTGTTTCCTTATCAATTGACCGAAATTCATCTTCGCTTCGGTTGTCAAGGCTTTTCGCCCTAAGATATACCTTTTAACTACTATGATAACTGATTTAACTAATACTACACCAACCTCTTATGTTTGCATTTTACACTTAACTAAATTGGAACCTGGCAGAGTTGGGGCAAAGCCCGACCGTTTGTCAAGGGTCCTATTTGAGAAAATCTTAATTATTCAACAATTTTATATATTTTTAAATCTTACACTTGCACATATTTACTTGAACCTGAATTTATTGAGTTACAATGCATCGCTTACAACTTATAGAATCGTTAAAAGATTTTTGGTAAATACTTTATTAACATATATGTTATATTTATATGTTTAATATTTTAAATATATTTTCCCCTCCGTTTAACCGACAAATGTTTTTTTAACAACTTTGAATTTATTAAAATATGTTATTCATGTAAATTCAAAAAATATTATTTTAAGTAATTGTTTTCAAATACAAGTGTAACATTTCATTCGTTTTATATTGTTCAGGGAATTTTTTATGGTGTGTTGATAGGCGTGTTAATTTATATATTACGTGAAAATAATTGATTAATAATTAGGGTTTTTTGTATTTCAAAATTTCATATTTTTATGAACAAAAAAGTGATACAACGTGTTTATTACGTATACAATTTTTTTTATTATTTGAAAAGAATTAAATAAATAATCCTAATTATCGAATGTATACAGACATAAGAGGTTGATATAGTACATGTGTACTGCAGTCAAGTACTGCATTTGAACTATTTATTTACTGAGGATTTTAAATAACAGTTATCATAGTTAAAAGGTATATCTTAGGGCGAGGAGTCTTGACAACCGAAGCGAAGATGAATTTCGGTCAATTGATAAGGAAACAAATAGCTTGAATCTTTTCACTAAGGAAGCGACCAAATTTTATTTATTAATCTTGCAGCAGCGAACTATTTATCAAAGGGGGTGAGATATGTAGTCCTTTGAAATTAACTTCCTAAATGCTATCTAACTTTAATAAATTGGTAAAGAGTACAATAATT
Organism: Vannuccia rotundouncinata; assembly: GCA_034780395.1. Classification (NCBI taxonomy): domain Eukaryota; kingdom Metazoa; phylum Platyhelminthes; order Proseriata; family Coelogynoporidae; genus Vannuccia; species Vannuccia rotundouncinata. The sequence continues at coordinate 66,530 of JAUZNC010056884.1, read as the reverse complement.
GCCATTTAATATATGCTAACATTTTGTAAACATCAGAAATGATTGTAGTATTTTCTTTTCAATAGTATGAAATTCTATTTTTTAGGAAGGTGAATAATAATAAAGAATGAACTGTTCAAAATATAGCTATTCTAATATCTCACTTAGATTATGTTACTGTAAGAATAAAACTATATTTTGAATACCATTTTAAATTAAATTATTTTCTATAGAGTTATTTTTGAATTTAAAAAAATATTGAAACAAAATTATACAAAATAATGAAATGTATAACCGTTTGTTAAAGGGTTTTAGCTATAATTTATTGTAGCTTATAATATGGAATTTCTTATATTTTTGTAATAATTAACAATAAAACAATACAGTAAATTTCCCGAAAAGTTTTATGCGCCAAAACTAAAAATAAAAATCAACAGAACCTTTAACAAGGTTAACCAAGTGGGTGGCTCATAATATGTCACCTTGTCTGATCCATGTCTATCTTTCAATAAAATATCAATATATCATTTATAATTCACTACATGATGTCTTAAAAAAGCAGTTTCAATCAAATATGTTTTTTTCTCAAATTCACCACTGCGCATTATACGATTATCTAATTCAAATAAGAACCTATGCCACCGATTCCTAAATTATAAAAATTCTTTTTGCGAGCGTTTGGAATTTGTAACATTGTGATGTTAAGCTGTGATTGTGTATATATAGGCTAATAATTATATAGACAGGCAGATCCTTCAACCTCAGCAAATTATTTTCCCCTTTTCTATTCTCATGATCGAGGATTTATATTTAAAGAAGTGTAAATTCCACCACCCATATATCCACTGACACTATGAGAAGTTGATGAATTAACTACAAATGTCAAGTTTTAACTAGGTGGTTGTGTCAGAATCCGTAAATTCTTTGACAGGAAAGGTTTCTCATTTGATAACTAACTCTAAATATAAGACTATGATTAATAGTGATGCGATAGCATATTGGGGTTCAGAGTGATTTTCGACTTGTAGTGTTTCAATGGAGATTATAAAATTTATTATTAACATTTGAAGTCTGGAGATCAGATATGTAATGATAAATAGATCATAAAAACGTATAATTTGTAATTTCATTAAAATACTGATGCATAATATAATTTATAAGCTAAATAAAATTTTTCTATTATTGAGATTTGCAAAGTAAATAGTGATCCTTTAATAAAAGATAACTAGTGAGTATACTGTACCAAAACTTAATACAAATAACTTTTACTGTTTTATAAAAAAATGAAATGAGTGTATCAGTCCATGTAGTCGTGTTACCACATGTATACACAAAACCAGAATCCACTATCTAAAGATCAAATGAAATTTTTATTTTGAGCCAATTTCCATTCTCAAAAATGCATTGAATTATGTATGACCTACCTGAAGAATTCTATAATTAAGAAAACATTTTAAATATATGTTTAGTTCTGAATGATAAAACTGAATAATTAAAACTGCTACGTAAAAAAAGAATCACAGTGTTTTAATCATATGATTGTAATTGATATGATAATGATTTAATTTATATATTGACTCATTGGTATATTAGCATGTAAAAATACATTATCGGGAATCTATGATTTTATAGGAATAATTAGTCAACTTATCGTATAAATGGGATAATAAAAACGAAAGATTAATATAAAAATAATCAAATATATATATTCTTTTAAAAACTTCTTCTGAAAAACAAAATTCGTCAGACAGGCACATAATATAAATATACAATAAAATTGAAAATTATTTGGCACACAATTAATTCGCATATTTAGTATCTAATATTATTCTTAATAGTTAAATTAAATTAATACATTATAATTTTGCTGCTTCTCTTTGACCATATTTTTGAATCATGTTTGTTATACATAAATTATTCATTTTTTTCCATTTATGTACATATTTGTAATATACAGGAAATAAAGATACTCTGTTAATATATTATTATTATTACCTAAAAAATTAAACTAAAAAATTCTGTGTAAAATTAGTCACTGAAATAGAAACCAAATTGAATTAAAATTTGTTAAATTATTTGCTAATGTATATTTTTTTATTTTAATTTAGTTTGGGATGTATTTTATCGGTTAATTTTATACAGTGTTTCTTATTTTATTCTATATTCAGTACCTATTATATTTTATAATTTTAATAATGATAATTGTCAACAAGAATATATAACGTTAAATTATATTATTCAAATTAATTAAAGAAAGATTATTAATTATATTTTAGTACAAGAATATAAATATCAATACAATATCAATATCAATATGTGATATCTGTATTTCAAGTTGTTTTATTTTATGCAATTAAAATATATAATTCGAATATTGGTACGTGCAAAAAGGGCATTATATTAAGGTGTAATTCTGACTTTAAATCATTGTTACTATATTTTGTAAAAGTATTTTTAAGTGTGATTATTTGAATAACAAGTTAAAATCTAATAAAAACATTTATATATATATTAAAATACACTCCAAATGTTTTAGAAAGTTAATTATACAAAGAAAAAGAAAATTTTAAAATTAACTTTTTAATTTTATTTTCTGATCTTCATTGGTAGAAGAAAAATTGTTTTTTCAATGTTTGAGACTGTTATAAAACTGTTTTGATAGTTCATTTAAAACATAAAATATGTACACCTTGACAATAGTTTATAACATAAAATTTCCATTTTGAACTGGCTAAAAATTAAAACCACTACAATTAGAAGTCTCTTTAATTGAAACATAATTTCAAGAACTGTGCCAAATTTTACGCATCGTTGTGGTTATCAATTTCAATATTTACAGTATTTATGTAAACAGTAAATATCTTCAAGAGTCTAAGTCATCTGGCCATCAATTTACGGTCACTTCCTTCAGGGTAGAGATCAACTCATCCGCTAAGATTAACCAAAAACAAAAATCTTTTAATACCTCCTAATTTAAACGGAAAGTGTTCCTCTCGCATGATTGAATTAGTACTGCAATACTCACTGCACGGGTTGAGTGTATACAAGTACCCAAGATTTGTCAATTCAAGCAACCCCGGTGCGATCTCAAAAATAAAAATAAACTTTGGAATAGTTGTGGTTAGCCGATCGCTGGTTCCTTATCCTATAACGCACGGTACCTTCGTTTTATATATACAAACGTATACGACCTATAGCGAACAAGCGAACACAGTATATCCTTAAGAAGGATCCACTCCTTTATCAGCTTAAAGTTAGGTCCAGAATCAGCCAACTGTCAAATTTTTATTAATGACCGTCTGCGAATTCAAAGAGTTATCCCCTGTGGTGGTGTGTGCCCCCTTCGCTTTCCGCAACTTGGACGAGTAAACCTGCGAGTGTTGCGAGAATAACCAGCGAGAGAAAAAGACAGGGGTAAGAGGGGAGGCCACTTTTCAGAGGCTGCATGTGTGCAAAGCCAATACTAACTTACTAATTTTGTTCGTCGCATAGCTATAATACTAACAAGCAGAAAGGGGGCATCCAAGCCTCCGTGCAAAAGTGGTAAATTAGTAAAACGTTGTCTCGCAAGCAGTGGGGGGTTCATGGGTCCGTATCGCCACCTAACACATGAAAGTCAGTGATTTGCCGGCCACCACTCAGTTTGGTAGTGAGGGAGACTTTGGCTTGGGGTGGTAAAGGAAATCCAGCTAGCATTGGCTGCCGGCTCCTGGCTTTGATTGTCCGTCCACAGCAAGGGAGATGTAGTGTAAGTAAAGCCCACTAAACACAAGCGATAATTATCACAGCGTGTACAATTTACGAGTTATTACCTTCCGCCAAAGTGAGATATGTGATTGTCGGATGTAATATTCAAGAGATAGCACTTTTTTCTTTGTGGGCAATAAAACTGTCATCGACTGTCATTTTGTGCAGTAAAACTCGTCAGGAGAGTAGATAGGCGACCCGCCCACCCCCAAACAGAGGACTGATTTACGGACTGTGTTCATGTCGAAATTCGTGGATAAAAGACCGATCAAAATATGAGCAACAGTGTCGCGACTTTTGCTATTTTCTTTCTGATCGGATCATCCTTGTTTATCGATGTCACCGGGCGTTCTAATCGTGCCCGAAAAAGGAGTCGAGGCGGACTTTATTATCACATGTAAGTAAATATTTGTAACTTAAAAGTGTGGATTTAATAAATAAAATTGGGTATATTTAATAATGACTATTAATTATTTTTATTGACATTTCTAGCGGCATATATTGTATTTAAGGTAGCCATTAATTTAGCAGTCATTTTAAAAATAATTCAAACAGAAGTACCATATTTGTTAAAGAAGGTTTTGCGTTTATCATTGTTTAGACGTACAAATTAAATAATTGGGAGGCCACTTACTAAAATATTATTATTAATAATCAATATAGAAATAATTACTTCTTTAATTATATCAATCTCTGTTTTTTTAATTTATAAACTTGATATTATATAATTTTTTAGACGATATTCAATCTGAAAATTTAAAGATTATATTGTGATTACATATAATAAATGGAAAGAATATAACAGTTACATGCATATATTATTATGTTTCAAATTTAAAATATGATATAACATGATTTAAACTAGAAATTATCTGTACACAAATATTTATAAAAACATAACTTAAAACCAATAAAATAAAAGTGAATTTTGTGCACAGGAATATATATTTATACCAAATAAGTTGGAACGACAGTTTGTAGAGCTATATATTATCCCGGAAAGTTTTTGTTGGACACAAAAAATTGATATGAACAATATGAAAAAAATTTTATCGTCACTGAGAGTATATACTAAGCCAATTGTCCGTCACCCCAAAGAATTTTGATTGATTTATTGGCCATGATATAATTAATACCATCAATCAAATTCTGATTGTCCATAAATATTAAGTAAATTGTATTAAGAGATTTAAATTATACGTAAAAGTAATTTAATTACTGAAGTAAAATATTCAAATTATATATCCAAAATTCATCAGATGGTTATAATTGTTGGCTTGAATTGTCCAGAGCTAATATACAATAGCTATCTACAAAGATGAACATATTTTCAAACTATATTCTGCAAGTAAATTTAATTGTATTAAATTATTTTAAATTTTGTTTTGATAAAATTATATTGCAAAATTAAGTTAAAATTATTACATCAAATTAAAAAAAATAAAATATAACTAAAATGAACGGATTAGTTGACAAATGTTAACATTCGATGGTTATAATCAAACATTTTTAGAATTAATACAATTTATAAATTTTACTAAAATAAAACATTAACTCTATGAAGAAATTCAATTCCGGTAAATGAATCAGATTCGCATTAAGATAGCTCAAATAGTAACTACAAAACTCGCTACCTCCACAACTCGCTACCTCCAGAACTCGCGACCTCCACAACTCGCTACCTCTAAAAATCGCTACCTCTAGAAATCGATACCTCTAAAACTCACTACCTCCAGAGCTCGCTACCTCCAGAAATTGTTACCTCCAGAACTCGCTACCTCCAGAAATCGCTACCTCCAGAACTCGCTACCACCAGAACTCGCTACCTCCAAAAATCGCTACCTCCAGAACTCACTACCTCCAGAACTCGCTACCTCCAGAACAGGCTACCACCAGTACTCACTACCTCCAGAACTCGCTACCACCAGAAATCGCTACCTCCAGGACTCGCTACCTTCAGAAGAACACAAATAGCGAGTTGTGATCCAAGCGCATACGGATCTAATTTTTATTTTTATTTGTGATTTATTCGGAATAATTTTGTAATGCTCAAGATCTAGATACTTGTTTTGTCGGAAAACCATTACTTCCATTATATTAACTGACGTGAAATGGATATATCTTAAGCATAATACATGTACCAACCCTGGATAACCTATACAGACTGTATGAGTAGAATTTTATAATTTCTTTCACAAATAAAAATTACCAATGATAATTTTCAAACCATGAATTGATTTGACCAAATTCGATTCAAGAGTATTACCATCACAATATTTATTATTAGAGTTATAGAAATATACTTTACCCGAGTTATTTTACTATAGCGAATTTCACGAAAGTATATTTACCATGATAAAATGTATATGTATGATGTTACACAGGTTAGCTAGGCTAAAAGAGACTTATTGAAGTAACTTGACCCTCTTCATATAAGAAAAAATGTTAGGAATAAATTTACTTAAAAACTCATTTGATAAAGAAATCAAAAAATTATTTGATATTAGGTGATGCAAACTATTTTTACACAGAAATTGTGTGTGCTGGTTTTTTATGATAATCTTTCTTTATCAGATTAAAAGTTAGACGATGTAAGATATCTGTTAATTGAAATATAAATTTTTATCCTTCTTCAAAAATTGATTTATGACTCGTTAGATTCCAGTTTTTTCTTTACTCTTTTGTGTAACGCAATTAATGCATATTTAATATTTTAAAATATATTCAATTTGAAACAAAACAAAACAAACAAAAATATTAATTTATGTTATGTTACGAATTGAAAATATAATTAAAATAATATTTCTAATGTTTAATTTATTTTGCATGTTTATAATACACCTAGAATATATAAAATTTAGTTAATTTATTTAGATTTATTTCCAAATACAAAACATCTATTTTCATAAGTACACACAATTTCAAAAGATCTAACCGACATGAATTAAGTAATAATAAAGTTTAAACTTTATCTTGCAACAATTTAGCAGTTTGAAATTTCATATAACCAGGCAAAAGACAAAATTTTAATAATGCTCAATTATAATATAATTTTATTTCTATCAAATTAGTTATTTATTACTTATAATATGTTTTCTGCGCATTAACGTTAATAATTATAATACGATTTATATTAACCATTTTTTTAATTAAAAATTAAAAATTATCAAATTATTTAATAATAACAACAATAAAATATAAATTCAACTTATAAGTTAACTGTATTATTATAACTGAAATACAAAAAATAAATATTTAAATACGAAATATGTTAGTTATTCCGGTTTCGGGACGAGACATTATATTGAAGGGTGACTCTTTCTAATTTTCAGCCGACCTAATTTCTATTTTTAATTATAATTTATCTTTTTTTTAATTGCTCGTTTTTATTATTGTTTATGTACAAACGGTAATTACAAACATGTGTTTTTATTTTTTGTGTGTAATCAACCGAGGCTTTTATTTGTGTATCTGAGATTTTTAAGAAATAACATTTTAAAATTGATTTCAATTTAGCTTTTTTGAAATTTTACTTCAAGTAAAAATATCATGATAGTAATTTTAATATATTTAAAAGAGAGTCATAGTCACATATTAAACTATATATGAATGTATTATTTACTGTAAACGGTGACGGTGTATATTATGTTATTTACTTTAAAGGTTAAGTATGCTATATGTTAATATATCCTTTTTTTAATTAAATAAAAAAAAATTCCCTAAATGTTAGTTGTACTTATATGTAGTTAAAAAATATTTTGTCATACAACTTGAAAAAATTACTAAACAGAATAAATATACAAAATTGTTCTCAATAATCGAATAAGCGGAACCAATTTTTATCGAATAATATATACAGGGAATACTTTAAACAGTATTATAGTATTATAGTAGTCCCTGAATATATACATGTTTTATACATTAACTTGTATGAGCAATTATGAATTCATTTAATTTTCCTTTTATTATTTAAATTCTAATTACACGGATTTTCGGTTACATCATTTTTGAAGAATGGAAATATTAGTATAGTAATAAGTACACTGTTAGGCAATCACTTGCGCATTAATATGTGTGGAGTATTTTCTCAGAGATAACTGCTATTTTGTAATAAATTTAAAATTCATATTTAACTATTATTCATAGACTGAAATATTATTTTTCTGAAACCATTCATATTTCTTTGTGACATTCTGTCTAAAATTAATTTGAAAATGACGCAAATGATTATTCTTTTTATTACATTAATAATAATATTTTGATATTTTAAATAATTAATTAAAACACGACTTTTTACAGATACCCGCAATCCGATTGTCTTTTGAGTTCAAAAAATTATCCGAATTAAGTGATTTGAACTTGAATTATATGCTCAGTTACAAATTCCAACTAATCATTCTTGGTTAAATTAAAGAATATTTTAAACTTAGACATTAATACTAGACATTTCAGATCAATGCAAATCAAATCAAAGGAATAAAATAATTCAACGTTCAAAAGAATAAAATGATATTATTTTGTAGTTAATTAAAAATGGCTTGCAACTTATTAATAATTATTTAATTTGGAAATTAAAAAATTTAGATTTACATTTATTCTATAATACCGCATAATATTGACTCTCACTATTTTTCTTAATTGTTCAAAAAATATTTCAAATATATTTAACGCAATTAAATAAAATAGCGAAATATTAACTTTTTTTATAACATAATATACTTCTTCAAGTTGCTACTCTCCTATATCCATCTCCTCGTGTAGTTTCCATTCCCCGAGAAAGGACTTCTCCCCTGGAAACACTAACATCTCAGTATGTCACAAGACTCCACTCATCCTCCGAGGTCAGAGAAAGCTCTGTAAGCAACACTTCAACCTGATGGAGAGCATCTTCAGTGGCTATGCGTTGGGACTCACGGAGTGCGAGCATCAGTTCAAAAAGCAACGATGGAATTGCACCGGACACAAGGTGCTCATCAAGAGCAAGCGTAGTCCGAAAACCTATACAGACAGACTAGTCAATAGAGGTAAGACCCGAGGAGAATTTTTAAATTAATAATCTGACTTTTAGTCAATTTTAAAACATTAATCATAAGTTCAAGACAAATTATTTTGAAATTTAATTAATTTTCAATTTCTTCCTCTCTGTTTAATTACGAGCAAATAGTCGTGCTTTTCTCGTTGGCGTCCTTGACTTTCCTCGCTTCTTGATGTTTGGAAAATGGTTGGTTAACGTTCTTAACAGCTGATAAATCGCATTTCAGTTCATTCCATCTGTTTACATTTTTATTTACTTTATGTTACTTTTATGGAGTTCTTTAAAAGTAATCGTTAATAGAATATATGTATCCTTGTTAAACGTTATAATTTCGAACAAATAACGTATATTAGTATCAAAATCAACGAAATCGATGATAGATAAAATATTTAAAAAATTTTTCGGCCACGTAACGAAGTTTTGTATGATGTTGATTTTTATTCATGGGGTTATGGTTTTTTTGTACAATATCTTGCCTTTTTTTACCAATCGTGTTTAAATTTCCTGCATTTAATAAGCAATAAATATTATTTATTATAGAAGTTCACTTGTCATAATTTCTGCAAATATTAAGCAAGTAACAAATTTTATAAATCTTATCATCATTATAAACAAATATCATAACATCTGCAAATAAATCATAAGATGGAGATAGTAATATTTTTTTTACACATTTTGCATTGAATTCTGCTTTAATTGTCTAAACTTCGATTTTTTGGGGTAATTAAGTTCATTTGAATTAAATTTAACATTAAATACAGACAAACTATGTATATACTCAATCCAGTAAGCATGTGTCAAAGTATATCTATTACTACAATTTTATTTAATTTAGTTTAATTCAATTAAATGGATGGTAACTTTGGGAAAATTATATAAATATAAAGTAAACTTACCAGAATCCAAAAAAGCGAAGAAAACGGTAAATAATACAATTTGGTTTGGCAAGTCAGAAGTCCGTCAACAATGTCTATTCATTATTTTATCACTTAATTGAACAAGGCTTTTATATTTCTTAATAAATATAAAATGTAAGAGTATAGAGTATAGTGTTACCTATCTTGATTACACGATTATTGATTTATATTTAGAGACTATATAAAATATAATTACACCATAATTAATAGACTGCAAATTAATGTGTAAATCATTTCTCATCTAAGAGGAATTTTTATTTGGTAACAGTTAAAATTTTTTTTCGGGACTGGCCTAACGAGGTAAATATAATACATCAGTTGTAAAGCATAACGATAATAATCTGCAACATAAAAAATAGTTTAACAAACGACTATTTTTACATCTTTAAATATTACCAGTAATGAACAGCTCAATAGGAAACAAAGTATTTGCGAACAATTAATCAAAACTATATATTTTACAACAAAAATTGCATTTTATTCGCGAATTTCAATGATGACTAGTTAGTTTATTGATTTCCATTAACGCATTAAACTAGAGACTCTGTTATCCGACAGGTATGCGAGAATCAGCTTATGTCCTTTCCGTCACATCTGCTGGGGTTGTATATCAGATCACGAAAGCATGCAGTCGTGGAACACATCATTTGTGCGGCTGCGATAAGAGCGCCGAACAGCAGAAGAACTTCACCTGGGCTGGGTGTTCGGACAATGTCTTCTTTGGCATGGCATTTGCACAGAAGTTTATGGACATACGAGAATCCAAGAGGAAGAAAAACAAAAAGTTGATGATGATAAATCAACATAACAATCATGTCGGTCGTGAAGTAAGTTTATTTTTATAACAAGTTTGCTTTTATAAGTAATTTCGTTTTGTAAAACAAATTTGATCGATAATTTTACATGTTTCTACAAAATGTTCCGTCGTATCTAATCCATATTGGCACGCTACCTTTTTTCAGAGCGTAGAAGGAGTTATGGAAACCAAATGCAAGTGTCATGGTGTAAGTGGATCTTGTGAAATGAAAACTTGTTGGCGCACACTTCCCAGTTTCCGGACATTCGGCAAATACCTTCAACGGCGCTATAAGGACATTGTACATGCGGAAGTAGCCAACAACTGGTTGATAGCGAGGACGCACAACCGGCGCATCGATCGTGACCGTGATCTGGTCTTTTTAGTGGACTCTCCCAGGCATATATTCTGCGGTGAGGATCCGCGATCGGGGAGTTTAGGCACCCAGGGTCGCCGATGCAACGCCACGGGATCCAGCTGGAACACGTTTAGCTGCAGCAATCTCTGTTGCGGTCGAGGCTATGCCAGCGCGACGTATGAGGTGAAAGAGAACTGTCACTGCCGATTTCATTGGTGTTGTGAAGTCGTCTGTGAGACTTGTCGGCGACATGTGGAAGAATCAACTTGTAACTGAATAAATCGTAGACATGCTGTCCAGTTGTGGACCAACTAATCTTTCTATAGATGATTCAAGACAGACCAGTAATATTGCTGTTGACAACACATTGGCATACCAGCACGTGTATTTTTGCATTTTATTATCAAATATCTACTGAACTAATAATTATGCTTCTTTTCACAGAACACACAGGAGGAGAGCTCATAACTTTTTAGATCAATAAACTTAATATTGTTCTACATCTAGTCATACATTAGTATATATCTAAGCATAACTGACATATCATTTAAGTCTTTCGAATGAAAAAGATTTTTCTAACATCTTTTTGTTTAAAGGATTTGAAGCATACATGAGCATAACACCATCAGATAATATTGAAAAGTTGGATTAGTAATTTGTGCCAATAATCAAATAGTTGATTGACCAATTCTATCACTAACAATTACTATTGAATAATTCGATTTATGAGTCCATTTGGAAAATGTTACTTTTCAGTTCCTAAATTTAAAGATTATTAACGATCATATAAAAAAACAATTTATCAAAACATCTAATGATCTTTAACTCAAAATAAATATAATTTAAAAATCTTCATAGATTTTTCCCAGTTATTTTGCATAATTACGAAATAATATTTGTTCAAAATATTGATTGAGTATTTAAAATAATGAAACAATGAAATACAGATTAAATATAGAGGGCCGTTTAATCAATATACATGTCATTTGCATTCAATCTTATAAATATATCCAAATTTTCATGACAGTATATAGCTAATAATGTACAAATGACAGAGCATCAAAATAACATATTACACAAAATTCATTAATATGCAAAAAATAATGTTATATTTAATACGTATATTACATACATTGTCATCCATAGTTATATGTTGTACATATTTTAAAATTAATATATACATATAAAGTCACCAACATAACACTGACATTTAGAAATTAGTTGCGTTTTATGATTTGGTTTCCAGAATATTGACAATTTCATATAATTATGACTATAAAGTATTCATTCATTATTCTAAAAATTAACACGCATTACTAAATTTATGTACTAATCTCATGTATAAGTATCTTTTCATAATCATCAGTTGTTAATCATATTATACAAACTATATTTATGACTTAATATAAAATACCTCGTGTACTATTTCTTTACATGTTTTACATAATTTTTAAGGAGCATAATTTATAGGCTGTGTCATTAAAAACAAGCGTATGTCATTTTTTAATTAACGGATATCTATTATTTTAACTTATAAATTAGCGGATATCTATTTAGGACTGTTATTTCAAATAGAAATCGATCTTTTATTAATTTTGTAATTTGCAAAGTGTGCCGCAGATTATTTTGGTATGGAGTGTACTGAAGATAGATTTAATTTGTCAATTGAAAGTCTAAGACGAAACAACACAATTAGCAATCTAGAAGGGGAAATGTGCGCTTTTTGAGACAGGTGCGATAGGTACATATTCCCAAGACTGGAAGCCCAAAAAACACATTTTAACTCAATCGAGGACATTCCTAATTTTTTAACTGAAAATGTTCTAAATTTTACTGCTGAACGGCTGACATCTGCCCTACAAAATACCATGGAGCATATTAAAAATTTAATTGAAAACGATGGAAATTATGTTTAGACTTTATCGTTTATTTATATAAACATTCTCAGTTGAAATTAATTGTTATTTTTTATCCTTAGAATTATTAATAAATAAAAACTTGTAAAAATGACAAACGCTTGTTTTTAATGATATATTTAGCCTGTTCTAGGAAATATAAAATTTGTAATATTAGGGTGAATAAAAACTAGTGGCATATGGTTGAGATTATGGTAACTTTTACACAATATGAGGCTAAAAATACCTAATGAGTAAAAGTTGAAATGTTTAATTTATCCGTATTCAACCATGTTTTAAAAATCAAATTTATATTTAATCAGTGTGACTAGTATTATATAGCCTGTCTCATAAAAACTGCGTTTCTTAATATTTTGTTCATTAAAAATTATTCAACATTTATTAAATCAAAAAAACAACAGCAGTTGACAGTCAATCAATTCAGTGCTTCTACACATTAATAAGTTAGTACAGTAATGCTTAACGATTTGACACACTCTGAACTTGTCGCTTTCGTTATCATCTGAACAAGCTTCTTCTTTTTTTTTGTAAAGAATGTATTGCTGTAGCTTTATAATTCATTCGATTTGAGAATATGCCTTATTTTTCGAACATTCTATTCGCAAGGAAAGCATACATGACACTGACTAAATTAGCGGGGTAATGATAGTTATACATATCGATGAGTTTGATTGAACATTGCTCAATTAACTTCTAGTAAATAAAATAGTAAAAAACTCAAATTTTGAATCTATCAAGCTATTCAAAATAATGAAAATTATAGAACGGAAAAATTGTATAAAACAAAGTTTTTAGGCTTATTAATTTATGTAGTCGTATCTAAAAACCTACTGTATAGTCTGTTCATTTTAAACCGAAAATTCATTACACCAACATAAGTAAGTGAATTACATTAATTTTTCAGTAAGTTAATTTCGGGATTATTTGATTAAAACTTGTACTTTATTGACATAAAATTTATCAATTAAGAAAAAATTGTATATATATTCATAAACACAAAAACTTTTATACATAAATAAACTCAATATAATAATATCTAAATTTATAATACTGTGAAAACTATACAAGTAGATATCAAATAGCTATACTGAAAAAGTAGAATAATCTGTTATGAAAAAATAAAAGTGTAATAAATGCTGTACAAATATTGAAATGAGTTTTGTTAAACAATTATTCCATCTTTGAAAAATGTCGTTGTAGAGCATCTTCGTATATCTTCAAATCGCTGTCCATAAAGACACAAAAAATGATTCGCTCTATCTGGAATGTCGAAGAAAAATCCTACAATATACATATTTAAAAAAAGTAACATAAAAACTTAACTATTTTTCAACAGATATTTTCTTGTCTTGTGAGACAATTTTATTTTAATATCCGAATATGTAGTTTGAATATGACCATATGAAGTTAATAAATGATAAAATCACTTCTGTAAATATCAAATTCCCATAAATTGGCCTGATAACAGGATTTTAGAAGCAGTGTTATATCCGATAACATGATTTACAAAACCATACGGCGATATATAAGGTCAACTGGTTACACTATTAAAACATATTTCCCTATTCTAATTATTAAATTTTCGATAAGCACAATTTCTGTTTTTTATGAAACATCAAAATGAAAACAGCAGCACAGGTAGACCCACTAAACTGGTCCATTTCAATCCCTTAAAAATCAATGTCAACATATAAATAACGGCAATTTCAAAGGGGAAAAAACAGCAGAACATCGGCGATAAAAAGGAATTTCTCTTGTGCAAAGGTTGTGGCATGCAAGCCGCCACTGTCAAACAACTGACACCAAACTATCAAATGAAGAAGGAATGGGAGAGGAGGTGGAGCTGTGCCATGGACCAATTCTAGTTATCTTTATCTCTCTCGCTGGCTCTTTCATTTGTGTAGTAGCATGCGTGCTATACTACTGGAGCGATATTGACACGACCACAGGCTTCAAGCCCTGTTACATTACGCAGAAAGAGGGGTATCGGGCGTGGGAGTCAGCCAGTGATGATGCAAACACAGTTTTGATCAATTTCGCAAAATTCTGAGGACAGAGGGATTGGCACAAACCACCCTGATGCCTCGAGAGTACGGCCTTCACAATTTTGCGCAGGCATTGGCGATCCCAACGTTCAAGTATCTTATAGTTCATCAAAGAAGTTCGCCGAACGGATAAATTGTTGTTTGTTCGGCAAGAGTTTAAGGATTTTCAAAACTGCGGCATCTTGAAGGCCAGCGTTTGCAATTTTTGAAGAATGCTGTTTAAATTTGGTCAAGTTTGACAAATGATACGGTGCCTGTAGGCTATGTAATCCTGTTATTCCTAGTGATTTACCTCTTCTGTGGTTACCGAATAAAGTTAACCTAAGAGTACTTTGCCAAAATAAAAAAAGCGTCCGTTTATATTGAAACAACATGACGTTAAAATCAAAGGATTTGGGGCGAAATGTCCGCGGATCGATAAAGCTGTTGCACAAATATTTTACAAAACAGATTACAAGATTACAGATTTAAAGATATAGAATACAAACATGATGATGCAAAAGAAGAAATGAAGCTATTTAACATAAACATAGGGGGAAAACGATCAATATAAACCGAAATAAAAAACAAATAAAAATCGGAGAGAATTACTTCTGTTTAAAGTTTTTCTTATTCTCAACAGATTAATAAAAGGTTCCTGAGACTTGTAAAAAAATACAAATTCAGAAAAATCAATCTTTTGAAAGCGTTTATTGAAACACTTTGGTAAATTAAGTTGAAAACAACTCACCTTGTCCGAATAAGAATCCTTATGGAGGAATTTCAGAACAGTATCAATAGCTATTTCTGCAGCTTTTTTAGGGGGGTAGCCTGCAAGCGCAAGAAAACAGACAGTCAGAAAAAGGTCCATAAATCACATCAATGTACTGTTGTTCGTTTAAGAAAATGCTGTTTGCGGTTTTTATAAGGGAAAAATTACTTCAAGGGGTATTTTTCGCAGTATAAGTAACGTATTTTTATCAGGTGTTTCACAAAACACAACCAAACATATTTTATGTTCTTATTTCATAAAAGAAAATTCGGGCCACAGTTACGAAAATAAATATTATATTTAATATTGTATACAATGAATTTAATTTTAAAAGCTTTATTGAATAACGTATACACTTCAGCATGTATGTAATGTTTTTTATAAATAATAATGGAAATCACGTTGACGTTGACTAAGAAGTTTACAGTCCTAATTTAAGACCAAGTTGGACCATATAACGAACTAGCAAATAATATTTTGTACATGTATATAATTAATTGCACTGGTATACAATACTGTTGAAATATCTCTGCCAGGTTATGCCCAAAGCAATTGCAACTTCATAGGTGTATTTCGCTACATAATATCCGTTGTAAGATTATTCTCCTACAAAGAGTACTCCATATTGCTTATCTATGTCTTGGCAAATAAAGAGTCGGTAAGATAGTAAACAAGAACATTTGTAGCGATGCATCAGCATGTTGAAAAGTGTTTCAACAAGAAGATTGTTTTTCGAAATAATATACACTTATTCCAATCGCATACATCTTAGTTACAGTTGACTCCAAGAATGTTTTCAAATATTTTTTTAAACATAAATAGCAAAAGGCTTCTTAACGCAGGGAAAATGTGATTATTAATATTCCAAATGTTATATTTATACTTACAGCTAGTTAAAGATTAACGTAATAAATATTATTTAGAAGAAAAGTTGAAATCAAAACTAATTAATG
This sequence comes from Vannuccia rotundouncinata, assembly GCA_034780395.1. NCBI lineage: Eukaryota > Metazoa > Platyhelminthes > Proseriata > Coelogynoporidae > Vannuccia > Vannuccia rotundouncinata. The sequence goes on along the minus strand of JAUZNC010056884.1, from coordinate 50,033 downwards.
TAGTTTTTTCTAATAAATTCATTCATTATAATTGCGGTTCCTTTGCAGTATCAATAAATCCACAATAAACATTTAGAAATCGCGTCATGCGTTTTTATTGCAAATATAATAAATTATTACCATAAATTCCAGTTGATATACAAGGGAAGGCTACACTAGTGAGGTCATTTTCTTTGGATAGTTCAAGTGAACGTTTGTAACACGATATTAACTTGGAAGGATTCTCCCCAATTGGACCAACCGTATGTATTACATCTAAAATATGAATAATACTATTTATACCAAAGATACAAGACATACTACTGCTTGAATGAATAGTAGTCAAAAATGGTAAAACAATTATTTTAGAAAAAATAAATATACTGTAAACAAAATAATCTTTAAAATATTTACAGGTAATTTTTTTTTATTTAAACTATTATATAAACACATAGACAGATTAAGCACTAATTTAAATTTCACTAAAAATGCGTGTCCTTTTGTAAAAGTAAATATATTCAATTAAATACAGATATTTGTCATACATTTGGCCGGCAGAGAGTAGCCGGCTGTGATTTTGGCCTGTCCAGTCTCACACCCACGCAATGCTTTACATTCAGCTAGCAACAGCTTTCCGGCCGCTGAGTGTATGGCCCCATCAACCCCTCCTCCACCGAGAAGTCGCTCATTGGCAGCATTAACAATGGCAGACACTTCAAGTCGGGTCATGTCTCCTGGCCAGAGAGAGAGTCGAGTGGTTATGGGATCTACCGAAGTGGAGTCATCTGAAGAACAGGAAGTAGGAAATACTGCAATTGTTACAAGAACATCTGGAATCAGCATTTACAGAAATACATACTACAAATTTTGTTATGCAAGATTTTAAATAATAAAAAGTTGTCAGCTATCGGTAAAAATTGACTAGTAAACATTTTTCTGTTAGTCAAGTATTTATTTAAGAAATTGAGTTATTTTCATATGAAGCATTTTTAAGGTATTGTATAATTGTTTACTATTTTGTGAAGTAAATACAGATTAAAAGTAATTTAAACCAAAATAGACAGGTAAACAAAGAAACAACCAAAAAAGGCACCCTTTTCTTTTCCCCATTTGTTATGGGAGTATCGTTTCCAGGTAGGGATATCCTTCAACTGAACAAATTTGGTTCGACATTTATAAAGTTTACGTCTGTCCTCCAGAGACATATTTAAGAAGCGCTCTATAAAACAAAGAATTGAAAAGAATCACAAAAATAACTGATTAATTTATAATATGTTTGTTGTTAACACAGATCTATGGATTATATATTAAATTGATCTTACTCTAAAATAGTATTGATAAAAGAAAAAATAATTTAAATTCAATAATAATAACTAAATCTCACCTCGATCTTCTGGGTTGTAATTTCCTGGAAGAGAGGAATATACTCGTTTCTTTTTAGCAAAAGGTTCTCCTGGTGTAAGAGACATGACCTTGGTCAGAGAGACAATTGATCTTCTATATATCACTGAAACACTCCAAAATGGTTGCTATTAACAGTATATTTAAAATTCAAAATAGACTGCATATTATTAACATCATAAGCAGTGTTATAATATTTTTGAATGACTACCCCAAAACATTGTGTATTCAGTAAGAAGTCAAGGTTACAAACATAAGTAAACACCTAAGAATTATCTTCACTACTGCTAGGCCTATGTTGTGACAATTCAGGGGGAAATGTGAACTATTGAAGTGCAAACGGCTATAAAACCCAATACATATTTTTGTAAAATTCGCCATTTACTTGATCAAATGCTACAGTTGTTACTCTGTGTACACACATAGGCCAAACTGCAAGAGCTATGAAACAGAATTTATGAACAATACTTAGAATGTAGTTCCCAAATTACATTAACATCCATTATTTATCCCGTAATAGCCCACCAAGTTCCACATGGTCTATTTTAGAGTCATTGGAATCTCTGAATATCATAGGTGCTCTGCTGATCAGTTGATAAATGAATTTAAAAGTAATTTATAATTCCAAAAATTCAAACCTATTTAAAAAAATACAATATTTAAAAAAAAGAGTCTTTTATATTCAAAACTACATATGAACCATGTTGATATGATATCTTATATAAGTGCACATGACTACTACTATTGATTTGTATTACATAATTATGTACCTGGGTATTGAGTGTGTAGCCTTTTTCTATGTAACCATATAATCGCGTGTATGCCTAACTTTATGTCACTAAACCTATTTGTGTTAATCAATTCTCATAATATTATAAACCATCACTTTCATTTGTTCCATTATCATCTAATTGGTTTTATTGCGTGGTCATTTAAAAAAAATAGTTTAATAGTAAATGAATAAACATTTTTTTTTAAATAGTTATGTATCATATATGTAATATTTAAAAACTATATTTAATAGCTATTATATTTTAGACTTTTAAAATATTCATGACTGATTAATTATTTAATAATTAAATCATCTCTTAAGGTAAAAATTATCGATTTGGTATAGTCACTAGATCTAATAACCTATAAGGAAGTACAAATGATGTAAATGTCAATTGATAAAGTATGCTATTACCCCCAAATATCAAAATACTAAAAATAACAGAATATGTGTATGTTTAGCTTTAAGCATAAAGAAATCATTTTTTATCGCTTTTACTATAATGATTATAAAATAATTATATACCCAATTAAAAGTATTTAGAAATAAATAAATCAGGATTCATAAAAAATGCAAGACTCAATTAGAAATGCCAACACTTTCCTAAGTGCCAAAAACATGAGTATATATGATCTAGGCAGTAAATATATTTAAATAATATACTAAGGCAACAAGCACAAGAAAATGTAAACCTATAATGAATATTAAAAGTGGTGTAAGAATTATTAACTACAATTTCTAAATTCAAAGACATGTGCAAACACTGTTAAATATAACATGTATTTATTATTTTTTATTTTAAGAACTTATTATTTTAATGATAGATATAACAAAATAGATATTATAATTAATAAATAATTGTTGTGGTATTATGTATATATAGGTACATTAATTAATAAGAGTATTGAGTAATGGATCATTTTCAGAAGAAGAAGAAATAAATTATAAAAATATTATTCTGTGAAATTATTTTATATTATTATGTTTTAAAACAATCAAAATATATTATGATAGAACATTGAGGACAATGAGTAAAGACTGCCATCTGATTGGAAAAAGGCTGTTATTATACCAGCTGCAAAATCAAATATTCCTTAAGTTGAAAATTATTTTCGACCTATTGCATTGACATCTGTTTTAGCCAAATGTAGAGAGAATAATGTTAGGTAAACAAACTCCTGACACAAACATTTGGTCAAATGGACCCACTTCAATTTGCTTACAAAGCTCACAGCTCCACAGTAGATGCAATCTGTTCAGTTACTAATGCAGTACATGAACACATCAATACGAATTCTAACAACTATGCCATAACTCTATTTAAAGATTTCTCATCAGCTTATAACACTATACAAGCCCACATACTGATTGACTGCCTGAATGAAATGAATGTCATTCCCTCACTTTAACTCTGGATATTAGATTTTCTCACTAACAAAATGCAAATGGTTAAAACTAAAAATAATAACTCTGATTGGAAGGTAATTAATACAGGCTCGCCTCAAGGCTGTGTTCTTTCTCCTGTGTTATTTACTATTTACACCAATAAATTAAACTCCAGTGATTCATCAATCAAAATTTATAAATTTGCAGATGACACAGCAATTGTTGGACTAATTACAGATGATAATGAAGACTCATACAGAAGAATTGTTGATTAGGCCACACTATGGTGTGATAAGAACTATCTGCTACTAAATACAAATAAAACAAAGGAAATGCTTTTTGACTTTAGAAATAAATGGGCTCTCAGTAAAGTTAATATTAAAGGCAATGAGGTAGGTCAAAGTAGTCCAAAAATATGAATATTTGGGGTGCACTATTGATGACAAATTGTGTTGGGAGAAGCACATTGAAATAATCACGAAAATGGTACAAAGAAGATGGTAAGACAGATTGTATATGGTAAGACAGCTAGTCAAATTCAAGGTCACTAAAAAAATTGTTGCAAGTGTAAGCAATTCATACATTGCTAGTATAATGACTTATTTTTGCCAAGCCTGGTTTCATTCTCTTTCTCACAAAAGTAAAGCAAGGTTATCCAAAATAGTAAAGAGAAGTAAGTAGGTATTTAGTGGGCAGAGAGTATAAATTCCAAACAGTGAGTGAAATAGTGAAAATGAGATGCATCCAGCTGGTAGAGAAAATGAAAAAAAAAGATCACCCAATGAAAGATAGCTTTAAACTTCTACCCAGTGGCAAAAGACTCTCAGTTCCCTTTTGTTGAACAAGTAAATATACTAATTCATTTGTGCCACAATCAATTTTTCTTTGGAATAGTAATCATTAATTAAACTTTTCCTTTTATGATAGGTTTGTACACTATAACCAAACTGTTATAAGCTACTTTACCTGCTGAACAGTAGAGTAGGCAGGTATTTGGATCTTGTATGTGTATACTTATATCAATATGATTTTGTTTACATTTTTCTGTTATTGTGCATAATTCCAATTCTTGGCAATAAAGTCTCATCTTATCTTATATAAGGAAAAGCAATGATATCAAAGGCATTATATGCATTTGTATATATAGTATTTTTAATAAATTGGCTCTGCCTAAATAAATTTGTTCTAAATAGTACATATATATAATTTTTTTGTATTATATTGGTGCACTCTAGACAGATTGTGTATAGTTTTTAAAATCTTGTAGGCATGGTTGTACATTAGCTGAGGAAAAGAAGATGGTGGGAGGGCTTTTCAGTCATAATTATACTTTAATGGTTTTTATTCAAAATAAGAAAATGTTATATTATTATGTTAAGAAATAAGGAATTTTACACTTTTATTATAGCTATAATGTACTTTAAGCAGAAAATGGAAACAAAAAATTATATTGTTTGCATTTGCATTACAATTTAATTGATTTTTAATTCATTTAACATATGTATTTGTCAAAAATTATTTCCAACTCTTATAATTAATAGTAAAACTTTGTTTATGCTAAGTTAATTGTAATGTATTCCAGAATAATAATATAATCAGAAGGGGACTTAAGTGGCATAATTCAAACTTATAAATCTTTGCTATAGACAAATAGACATGAAACAGTTACCTAATTATGCAAACTGGTATAAATAAAATCTTTATATTACTAGCAATTAAAGAAGAATAATTATTAAATATATACAGGGTGCGGCAAAAGTCATGCACCAAATATGAACAAAACAAGAGAAGAGAAGACAGTGGCGCCATTATCTTTACTCTATTATGAATATACAGTGCATGATACACAGGCAAAATAAAGATAATTTTAATTGGCTAACATTTGGAATTTCCAGGAATAAATAATAACATTACACAGTTATTTTACTTGTGTTTTCATTTATCATTATCATTTTGAAAAAGAATGCCGCTTACAAAAGAACAGCGAGTAGAACTAGTGCTTATAGTTGGAGATGGTTATTGTACTGTAAGGGAAGCTTGTGAAATATTTACAAAAAGACATCCAGATGTAACTGTTGATTAAAGTACTGTTTCATGGTTAGTGAAAAAGTTAAAAAAAAAACAGATCTGTAGAAAATGCCTCAAAAGGTGGCAGACCAAGAATGAGCACAGATGATGAAACTAGCATTCTTACTTTGGCTACCTATGTGAGAAGTCCTGTGAAGTCACAAAGGAAATGTGTTGCTGAGGTTGGCACTAGTCAATGTGCAGTCGGTCGAATTCTGAAAGCAAACAAATCTCATGCATATAAATGTCAGCTTGTTCACAGTTTAGATAAAGAGGATTGTGTTGTATGTATGGATTTCTGTGGTAGTGCTATTGAGAGGATCAAAGATGGTTCATGGAATGTTAATAATATCGCTTTCGAAGATGAGGCTATATTTCACTTGAATGGATCTGTAAACTGCCACAATTGCCAATATTATTCGGATTCCAACCCTCACTGGATGTGTGATGTCAATGTCCAGCATGATCCCTGTATAATGGTGTGGTATGGAATCCTTGGAAATCTGATAATTGGGCCATTCTTTTTTGAATCAACCATAACAGGTCAGTCATATCTGAGGATGATGCAAGAGTCTATTCTTCCATTCATTAGATCAACAAGATATCTTGCTGATGTTTGGTACATGCAAGATGGGAAACCTCCCCATTACACAAAATTGTGTGCAATTATTTGGATGACCAGTTTCCAGATCAATGGATTGGAAGACAAGGACTGGTAACATGGCTGCCAGACCTTAATCCACTGGATTACTTCCTCTGGGGTCACCTAAAATCACAAGTGTACAACAATCAACCAAGAAATATTGATGAGTTGAAAGAAAGGATAACTGCGGAATGTGCAAACATCACAAACAATATGCAAGGAAATGTTCGAGGGGCCTGGGACTGGAGACTCAGACATTGTATCATTGCTAAGTAATGGTGCACAGTTTGAACATTTAATTTGAACATTGTTTTGTAACTGAACATGTCAATAATAATGCCAACAAAAATAATATATTAATAAATATTATTATATTTGGTGCATGACTTTTGCCTCACCCTGTATATTAAATAATTAAGGTGTAGTATCAGATAATTCCTTATTGCAGAAGAACCCATTTATGTTTCTTTTACTTATCTATGGATCTGTCTATAATCATATGTTATTTCCATATTTCTAGATCCATATTATTGTTGCTGTTCAAATAAACTGTCCCTAAATAATTTAGACTTTTCTTTACTTATATTTATTATTGATTTATTATTTAGGATAAAACAATCTGCAGGTTAATTATACACATTTAAGAATTATATATTTTCCCCTAGTTTGGTACCTAATCTATTTTTTGTTATTAATTATGAGTTTTGGTTGATTTTAATATATCCAAATTAATCTGATGAGTGGTCTAGGAAGAGGGGGTGGGGGGGGGGTAGGGGGGGCTGAAGTGTCCTAAAGTCTCCAATAAACTTAAGAAAAATAGTATATTTTCTTAAGATATAATATCCTAACATGTGTATTATAGAGAAAGGAACTTTATTTATATACTTTGTATAGTATATATTTTGTTACAAATATAAAATTGTTAATAACATTTAGTACAGAATGAGAATAAAAAATCCAATAAATTGCAAATGTATAATAGTTATATATGAAAGTATACCTATATATAAATTTATAATATTTGCATTTTTTATCATATAAAGAAATTTTTATTTATTATTATCTTTGTTTGGAAAACTTTGATATTATTAAGGGCCTAACCAGGGGGAGGGCATTTCTTATAGTGCATATGCACATACCCATCCTCCATCCCAAACATGGAATTATGCTGGTATCATATGTAAAAAAGGTGCTATTAAGCAACATATGCTGCATAGACACTTGCCTTTCATCTCTATATACCTATACACTTCCTCTCATCTCTTTTCCTGAGATGCATTTTCCTGCATTCTAAGCCTTAAATTCAAAATATTTCCCTTGAGAGCTCAGATTTTTAGGCTAAGCTAACTGAATAGCCTAAAAATCTGAGCATGCATAACTGCATGTTCCCCCCCCCTCCAATATCAAATATCTTCCTACACCAATACTAAATTAAATTTAATACAAAAATTTATAAAATCAAAAGAATTTTAGATTTAAATCTTTTTTAATACAGTGAAGTGTATCAGAGATGCCCATAAATCAAATAAAGGTAATATGTATTCAGATATTATTTTATTACTTTATTTAAATACACATATTGGTTTTTGTGTTATTTTCTAATGACAATACTTATTCGGTTTGATCAATTATAAATTTTTTTAAAAATGCTTAAAAAGAATGTATTTAAAATGAAATATGATATATATTTACATCATTTACAAAAAAATATATTGTTTGAAAACTGAAACGACGCTATCATGTGATATTTACAAATTGATACTTAAAAACAAAATTAAATTAATTGTTTTTGAATATTGTTATTTTTTTAAAAGTAAGAGTTCCGTTCATTGTATTATTAAATAATTAATTAATATTAGACTTATTTATTGACGAGTAATATATGAGCTAACTAGATTCTATTATATAACTAAATAATATCAATGCAAAAACGCTCAGTTTATTGAAAACATATAAAGTAAATCAAATTTGAAGAAATTTTACAAATTTAGACTGATTGATTTCATTTAAAGAAATTTAAAATGTAACTATTTTTCCCCTTTTAGAGGTTAATAATTGATCTAGATGGTATTTATAATATTACTTGATATTAAAGATAATAACAATTAATAAATATATTTATTACACAACACATGCCGAGAAAAAATATATTAATTAATGGAATATTTCATTGATTCAGTTGTTTGCTATGTTAGTTAACAGTAAATTGTTGCAGGATTCAAGGCCGTACCTTGTGTAAGGTGCATGTTTTAATTCTAAATGATTTATTTTAATTAAATGTATCTTATAATTCTGTATAAGCATGTTTAATTGATGTACTTCGGTGAACGACAGTAATATGAGTGCACCGAAGAATTATAAAAAGATTGTAATGAATAGAATAAAATACACCAAATTGTAACAAACGAACGTGTCTCTTGCTTTCTTTGAAGAATTAGGGAAGAAACCCTAACACCTTGATTTTTTTCAGTGGGGGAGCAAGATTTTACAAAAAAGCGCCAAAACAAAAATTGCATTTATATTACATGTAAATTTATATATATATATTAAATTTATAAGGGCGTGATCATAAATAGAAGGGGCACCAAAAAGCAAAAATAAAGCGGGGGCGCGTGGGGACAAGTGTATAACTACAAAGTATCAAACTATTTAATATTTACAAAATTCTACATAATTGATGATATAATCTTGATTTAGTGATAGGGTATATGACTGACAAAAATAATTTTTTTTCTCATTTTGCGCCTTTGATAAAAATTACGTCGAATGAAAATTTTTACCTGGCATGGAGACAAATACACACTTATATATATAACCACTGCAAAATATACATCTTATTATATGCCTCGGTAAGTTTTATAATTAACTGACTTTATAATCATATAAAAAATGTAAACACATACACAGAATTGTTATGCGTTTAGGCAAGATGTCTTTTTAATTTAATTTTATTTATAATGTACAATATTTACATTTTTTTAGTGAACTTTTAATAATTTTAGTTATCATTTTGCTCATTGTATAATAGCATATAACATTAGCATAACATATAGAATAAATTATATAACATTATAGCGTACATATAAAATAAATTATAACATAGACTATAACATACAGGTATATTGTTACCACATTTTCATATGGTAATTACTTTTTAATAGATGTCATACTTTGTCATAAATACATATTGTTTACCACACATAGGTACATATATGTACTAAACCATATTAGATTAATATATGGTTATAGAAAAATTATATCGACCGAACATTTTTGTGCATGAAGTATTAAAAATACGTTCATTTTTTGCATTTGCAGTGCATTGGTAAACCTATATCACAGGCGCAATTCTGTAACATTCAAATATTTAGTAAACATTTATAAACTTGCGCTTTCGTCTACTTGTTTTTTATAATATTCTAGAAATTACGATATATATGGGTAACCAAGAAAATTCATGAAATCGTGTGACGTTAGCAACTTAGGCAACATTTATAGTTGCGATCGTGCAATGGTTTACAGCAACCTACGTGTACAGGTTTATATAACACTTGATATTCTGCAATATATTCTTTTAGCAGTTGCTTTGCAATCTTCCATATACAGCAAATGTTACGATGAAGTCTATTAATACCTGTCTATCTTTGTAGTATTTACGTGTATATAAAAAAGGAATAATGAAATGATTAGTTTACTATGATACAAAATATAAATTTTTATTAGAATTTACCGTCAACTGGAATTTTTAGTAAGTAATTTAATTTTACTTTTTTAATTAATATAATTTATTGAAAACGTTGCTAGATTAAAATTTAGTAAATCTTAGTAATTAGTACTAATTTCTTTTTGTAGAAAAGATTTAATACCACAATCATAATTTCTATTTTGCTAAATCACGTGACTTATTATTATATAATTATTGCGAACTGTAATATATAACGCATATACAACAAAACAGTTGCATAGTATTAATAAATCCAGTTAAATTATATCCATTACTTTGAATATACACACCAACTGTTATATACTATCTTTTTTATATATAGAGATAGTGTACTTCGTATACAAAATATAATTAGAACTGTTGATAATATTATGATGCATGCAATAATTATGCATCAAATTTAGAATTTAAATTTGATCTAATAAGTTCAATTTTTAAAATGACCTCTATAATATTCTTCAAAGGGACTAAAATATTTATCGCATGAACTTTTCAATAGATTTATATATATATATATCGACGATTAGAAATTTACATGTTGTAATATATAATATTACTGATAATAAAAAATAGTGCAGGTGATTGATAGCGTAGGCACCAATTTGTCGAGTCATACTGATCTTCCGCTTTATATAAGCAAAGAGGGTAAATATTCCTGACTCTTATACGACAATCCGGAATAGTCCGGTTCGTGCTTCCAATTCTTCCCTCCATACCTCAGCAGAATCCTCACATGAATAACACATGCTTCAATATTGATTATATTACATCGAGATTTTGGGATGTCTGGTATATAAATACATTGACATACGTACGCCG
>JAUZNC010056884.1:0-30923 GCA_034780395.1 Vannuccia rotundouncinata | reverse complement strand
CACCTGATTTTTCTTTTGTAGAGTATCGACAATGGTGAAGGGGAAGAAATAGTGGTCAATACTCGCCAAATAAGGGAACGTTTTCTGCAAGATGCTCAAAATTCTGAAAATAAGAAAATTCGAAAAATCAATCCTCTGGTACATGAAATAGACCTTTACAGCCTACGATTTGAAGCTGTTCATATCCGCACATTTATAGTTATATTCCTTTTTTAATACGCTTTTTGGTGTTGGGAACATTAATTAGTTTGGTTAACAGGATAAATTCCTTTTTATTTAATTTTAAATTTATTTACCCACACGAATAAAATTAAAACAACTAATAATTTAGCTAACATTAAAAGTATTAAAAACAAAAAGTAAACATATTTTAAGTTCGATATATTAGATTACATATATTAAAAAAATGACACAGCATCCGTCAAATATAAATTATGCGGAATGATTATGCATGTGCAGGACGAAATTCAAGAAATGACTAAACTAGAAGGTCTGTCCGTGTATGAAAATGCCCCTCAACCTCTAGCTGACGGAGTAATAAGCTCTAAGGAGGCCTTTGAAGCAGAGGGCATTCCTTTGACGTCCAATGCGAAAGCACTGCGGGAACTGTTTACATCGTCTGCAGCGAACAACAATGAATCAGTCGGCCGGAAGATGGTAGGTGAAGACATTCCTCAAATGTGTTTGTAAAATTAGTATAAATTTCAATTAAATGTTCTAATTGCAGCCTATCGCCTTGCCAAAATCTGGAGAATCTGGAGTGTTTGAAAGCACACCAGTTGTGCTAGAAAATGTGGTTCGATGTTCCGAACAAGTTGACAATGACTTGGAACAGTCAAATGGCAAATGGGCTTCTGAAGCCAGAGAAAGGTTTATCCAGGAGACGTCGAAGTCTAATGAACCCAAGGAAAGAGGGGTAGGTACTTAAATTCTTAGAATTTGTACCATATTGATACAGCCCATGAAATATGTGCTTCACATTTTAGAAAGTCCAACTGCAATTCGCTGAAGGTGGAGTCTATGAGAACCAGCCGATACGACTGACCGATGTAGTTGGCGGGGATGATGGAGATGCGGACATTCTTCCGACTCCGGTTAAGTTGGGGATGGAGAGAATAAAACAACTTCAGGAGCAAGCCACCTGGGTGAAACAGTCAACTGCAGTGAGGGAATTTTAATATATTAGACACAGTTTTTAAAATCGTTCTTTAAAAAAATTGATAAAATGCTGTAAAATTTGATTTTTTCGTCGTTCTTTAAATTATAAAGAACGACAAGCAACTGTTCTATAAAAGAATACCTCCCAATAATAATAATATAAAAAAACAATAATACGAAAAGTGTTGAGTTATTGGAAATCATGTGATATGTGCATAATCGATAATAAAATTCGTTTTATAGAAACTGCCTGCTCCAATGACATATTGTTTTAATTTAGCCGGTGGTTATCAACCAACTCAACACGAATGGCGGTATTTTCGAAAACACCCCAGAGTCATCCCAAGCGGACGCTGGTTGCAGTCTGGTACATGAAGAGGACACCGAATTATCAGCTTGCTCTCGCACTGCCAAAGAAGCCAAGCGTCTGCTAATCGAGAGACAGGAGCTTAATAATCAGTCTCAGATCAGACGACCAATAGTAAATATTGAATTATCTTATCATTCATGAGATCAATCTGTTCTCATTATTCTTTTTTATCTTCTGTGTAGATCAATATTTGGGATAATTTATGCGAGTACAGTGGGGTCTTTGAAAACGATCCAACTCCACGTTCGGAGGGTGTCGTAACTTCTCGGGACTATGTCATGTATACGAACCAAACCACTGAGTAGAGGAAAGTTTTGCGAAGCCGAAAGGAAGATTTACGCCGGATTATCAGAAACAGGATTAATATGACGCTCGACTAATGAAACAATATAATTCATTCTGTTTTTCGGTAAACTCGTTAAAATATATGCTCGCGTGACCGTTAAATGAACCTTTTCTACGTTTTTAAGTTTTATAATTGACGTATTGGAAAATAACAATCCTATAACAAATATTACATTTGATAATAAATAAAGACAATTACAAACAGAGATAAATATATATAAAACCATTAAATAAATAAATATTTCTCTCTTTTTTTGGTGTTCCAGTTTGCATGTTTTTGTAGTTCTCAATTTTAGAGTTTTTTTAATAAGTTGTTCTTTATTCTAATGAATATTTATATTCTAAAATATCTTTAACTTATTAAGACAATTCCTTTGAACTTTTAATCTAAGAATACATTTTGACTTAATTCTTTTGTTTACAAATTCAAAATTATTTGAAAATTAAAAGTTACGTTAATATTTTTATTGTTTACGATTATTATATGAGAAAAATATTTCACGATTAATATCCTGTTGTTCTATTTTTTCAGACATCAATTATCGTATCTTCTTGCATTCTCAAACAATTTTAAAAATACGGTTTCAATTTATATTACACATTCATATTTGCTAAGATATGCAATACAAAAACATACATTCATATAAATACTTTTGTTATGTCACATTTTCACTAAATTATTGTTTTCTATATTGATTTAGCAATATGTAGGCATAATCAGCATTTTACAAGCTAAATTGTGCTTTATTAATTAATAATTATTATTCGTTATTCATTTTAAAATAAGTAATAAACCTTTATGCTTTATATTTATTATATGGATTCATTGAAACATATTATTTTATTCAGTATCGTATATATATTATTATTATTTAACTCATGCATGATAACAACAAATTTTACAAGAATTGTATTTTGACATTATTTGAAACAATCTTGTAATCTATCTATACCATATATTCTATATTTGATCCCGCATCTTATATTCATCACTATGAGTGTTAGTAAAACTGTAAAAAAATAATTTGTGCACTTTACGTTTAATGTAATGAAAAATGTAGTTGTTAATTTGTATTCCGCATAGAAATATTTATAGAAAGCACAGACAATGCGTCTGTAATTATAAAAATTGGTACAGAAATCCCGCTTAAAGATATTAAAAAGGCGATCGAGGTTAAGAATGAGGCTAATGTGGTATACACAAATGATACATACTTGATGATTCAATTTTTAATACGTATGAAATATTCGCATAATGTATTTATACTTTAACATCTTTTTTGTAACATTTCTATTAGTTTCCCTTAAAAATACTAAATATGTAATGATTGGTAAAACTATACCAAAATGTACGTTTACTGAAATAAAATTATTCTTTACAAGACTTTTCCTTTTCCAGAATTTATGTATTACGCAGATATATTCAGTAGCTTATTTAAATTTAATATATAAAACTAATTCGAACCAAGTTCGGTATTTAAAAAAATCTAAAATATTCAGAAAATTTCCATTCTTGCATAAGCAGGTTAACATTTAAAATTATATTTCTAGATATTCAAGTTTTTAAATATTAATCTTTTATTTTCTTTATAAAAAAAACTAATTAGTAATTCTATTTTATTAGTAATTAACTAGACATAACATACGTAAAACAGACACAAAGACGATTTAAATATTATTATAGTATTTTTTTTAATAATCGATCACATAATATAATACAATTCAGTTGTTAGTAGCATTCTAATAAGTGAATTAATTGATGACAATTCCTATAGACAGCATGTTTTTATTAAATACTAACAACAAAAAACAAACAAAAGTTGAGTAGACATGGTTTTAATATAAAATGTGTTTTGATCATAATAATATTGTCCTTTATGATTGACAAGAAATCAATTTCAAAAATCAAACCATATCATCAGAATAAATTATTGTTTTACATGAAATTTGAGCACCGGAGCGATAGATTAGCCTTTCAATGACTCGGCCAATTCACCATTTTCTTTCAATTCCTAAAAATAGAAAAACACATTTCAATAGGCAAGCATTAAGAATTCACTATATATTACAAATTTGATTACTTCTTTGAACTAAAAATAGTTTTATAAATAAATTTTCCAGTTTTAATTGCTTTAATGTGTATACCTATTTAAAATTAGATTTTTAAAAAAGATATAAAAGGACATTCAAAATAATTGATGGAAAACATAAGGAGATTATAATATATATATATATATCCTATTTTCAGACATACTTTGACCAAAATCAACAAATTTGCGTCAGAAAATTGAAATCAATACAAAGTTTCTAGCTTATAATTAAATATTTACAATTTTAGCTATAATTATATTTAATTTTAAATAATAATATGAGACAATAGTTTTAGATTATCTAGTGAATATTTCTTAAAATTAAAATACAAACATAACGATAAAAAAGTGAATAAAGTAAAACAGATTTCTTTCTATATTTAAAATAAATAGCTATTTGGAAACATTAAAAATAAAGCTATATACTACTGTAAGTAGTACACAAAGCTATGTACTACTTAAAGTAGTACATAAATATAATATAAATGTATTATCTAAATAGTATTGAAAAACAATTTAACCCAATGAACTCACTTTAATAATGTCAAGACCACCGATAAGTTCTCCTTTGACGTAAATTTGAGGAAAAGTTGGCCAGTTGGAGAATGTCTTGAGACCTTGACGGACCTCTTCGTCTTGTAAGATGTCGAAGTGGCCAAATTTAATGCTGAAAAGGATGACCATCATAAGATATAATATAGTGACGATGGTGATCAGGTTATTAATTAATATTAGTGCATAACATTATACCGAACACAAAAACAACAACAAAAAATAATAGATATTTCATATTAAACGATAGAAAAATTATAATTTAAATATTTAATAAAATCTAAATTTATGATATTTTTATGATTAGCAATGAAAATGTAGGCTATCCTTAAATTAAATTTTACTAGATACATACTTGCACTGCCAAAATTCTCTCAGAAACCAATAAACCCAATCAAACAAAAAATTCAATTGATAGAAAATGAATTAGGATATTTTGTAAACTAAAACCCCTAAAAAACATTGGTAGTACATCCCAAAATGACTTACTTTTCCTCTTTCAAAATGGCAGTGATTTGTCTGCTGAATCCACACCGCGGTTCATCAGGAGAGCCTTTCATGAAGAGCATCACACTCTCTTTCCCTATCAAAGATTTTAGTTTGTCTTCCTGGAAAGAAAGGGGACGACTAGTTTAAATAATACAAACATAACAGTAATTAATTTTAATTTATAAAAACATAATAATAATTAATGTTGAAAATAAATAATATAAAAATATTAATATTTATAATAAATGTTGATTTACGTAGTAATATATTTATCCTACTTTGCATATTGCAGTAATATAACCTTAAAAGCAAAAACATTAATCCGTTCTATTAATTCAATTTAATATTATAAAGCGACTGATTTATGTAATCGATAATAGAATTTTTATACAAAACTAGAAATGATCAATCTTCGCTTCCATTGAATTAAAATAAATGTTTTTTAAAATTTAAATGTAATGCAAAAAATCCAGAATATTTCACACAACCTAAAAATATTCAAAACGACGGATATATCACAACAATTATATCTGATATTATTATATATAACGGTATTATTGTTCCTATGAAGTATTCCTTTTAAGTCGGTAGAAACAATTTATAGAATCAGATTCTTACCAACTTCTGCTCTTTCGGAAGCATTGATCCTAAATCACCAGACTCTTCCATCTCCTTGATGATGTCCAGACCGCCAACCAAATCTCCATTAATGTAAAGCTGGGGATATGTCGGCCAATTGGAGAAGGTTTTCAAACCTGTCATATTGGGTAAAACACATGAACACATAATTAGATTGACCTGACATAATCTAACGTGAACATTAGTTAAGTTGTTTTTGTAAACAATTCTCAGATTAGAACTATTCAAAAAGAAAATATCACTTTTCAAAATAATATCGCACCTTGGCGAACTTCTTCGTCTCCAAGTATGTCAAAGGTCTTGTAAGATGCATTATGTTGCCCCAATAGAGCGACAATCTGACGACTGAAACCACAGCGCGGCTCGTCACGATTCCCTTTCATAAAGAGCATCACTGGAGACGAGTTGATCAACGCCTTGAGTCTGGTCTCCAGCGGTTGGCGAGTGGTTTCTGAGGTCTTGCTGATGACTGCAGCTTGACTGTGCTTTTGTACCAACCGTGAGAGTTCACTGGGGTTGGCCCCTTTTAACTGTTCTAAGAGGGTTTCATTCTGGGAAGAAAAAACAGAAAAAAATTACTATTGCTTCATACAGCAAATACTTTCTAAATGTAAAGATTATCAAGTTATACCTTTATAAAAATACATGTGGGCACTGCATTGATTCCATATTCTTTTGACAAAGCCGCAAAAGATTCGGCCTCCACCTATGATATGATAATTGATTAAAGATTGTAAAGTGAGTACAGGCAGATAACAGAAAATCAAAATAATAAGTAACTTACATTAATAAAAGAAACATTTACATTCGCCGGTTCTTTTGCAAGTTCATTAAAAACAGATTTTATTTGTTCACACTGGGGAGCCCAGTTGGCCCAAAAGTGTAACACAACCAAGTCTCTGAAATAAATAAAATTACAGTAGAATATGTTATTGCCTAGTAAAAACAAAAAATGAAATCCTTTATTAAAATAGATAAAAGAATAAAAATGATATCATATAGACATAAATATAATTGTAATGTAATGTAATAATTGAAAAAGGAAATTTAGTAAATACTTTTAAACAATAATTAATTGTATTGATTATTCTGTTGAATAATTAATATTATATTTCAATTTGTCAAATTTCCTATGGGTTTTTAACTGTTCTGTATCTATGATGAAAATATGTTATTGAAATGAATGGTTTTGAATGTTTAAAAGTATGAATTTGAACACTGAAATTAGTTTTGAGATATAAATGTATCAGTAAAATGAATTATGTGATAAGAAGTGTTTTTGTATAGTGGGTTTAGTTTCTGATAGTTAATGTAAGTAAATAGCCTAGATTACAGTCTAATCCTGCTAATCGGAACAGGTAAAATGCAAACAATTTAGAGAAAAATTGATGTTTAGTGGTATAAGATACAAGTATTATAAGATTATGTATGTTAGATCATGAAACAATACAATAGTTGCCTTACGCCATAATAGATAAATTGATACCTAAAAATTAAAATTAACAAAAAGTTTGTTTATAATTAAATATGATGCATGGTCAAGATTTCAATAATTTGTTTAGTAATTAAGTCATAGTTATTTCCTTAATTAAAATAAGTTAAAAACACATTTCACTCTAAACATTAGCAGAACTAAATACATATATTATGAGCAAGCCTTTAACAGTCACATTGATTATAAAATAACATTACCATGCAATGTTGTCAATCACATATTTATAAAATGTGGACAGATTTTATTAGTTGTACATTTCAATGTCCTCCACAATGGAATATAAGTCCCCATTATACATACAATAAAAATGGAGACCATTATTTTAATAGGTAATGCAAAAATAATGACACAATTTACTATCCTGCTTAATACTATCACCCTATATCCTTTAGATTACAGAAAATGTCCTTTGGTTTATTTATAATTCCCAAAAAAGGATGGTAAGAATATATTTATATATTATAGATAAGCAGTTCCAATTAGTTAATGTAAAATACATTGTAGGTATAGGGATCATTCTACAAATTCTGTTCTCAATTCATATTAGCAAGTGTTCCAATTTATTTTTCAGGGTTACCTCATTTTAAAAATGTAATTCCACATAATTTTTAGAAAATTCAAGAATTTATAAAAAAAATTGGTTGAAACTTTCAGTGAGTTAAGAAAAGATTCACCAGCTTATATACATGGTTCATACACATTTTCCTCCAAAATATTCACTGACTTTACCAGAAATTTTCATAAAATATCAGACCTTATTATGAATTTTTTCATATAGTAAATAATATGTAAAGATATCAAGAGCTTTCTTTCTGAAAGACTTTACAAATGCTAAAATATTAAGTTATATTTTTTAATACAATTAATATGTGTAGTAAATTGTCAGAAAAAATTTTATTAATTAAAAAAATTTACAAAACAAAATATAGGTTAATTTTTTTTAATTGAATAATAAGAAATTATCTCAATATGTAAAACAGAAAACCAAAATTGACATAAAGAAAGAAAAAATTCCCTGACTTTTCCAGGTTTTTCAGGAGCATAGAAACTATGTATGTAGGAAACATTCAAATCACATTTCTAAAAATAAATCCCAGAGTTGTCAGCATATTTGATCAATATTAATGCCTTATTATGTATGTATATTTATTGCATAGCATAGCTGTAAAATGTTGAATATATTGACCTAATTTTTTTAAGGACAGATCTCAAAATTCCAGAACCATTTCATGATTCATGACATTCCAGGACTATATGAACCCTAATTTTTGATAATATTGTAACAATAGGCAAAGAATTGGGGATTCAATTTGTGTTCTGATTAGTCAAAAGTTCTGATCAGCTGGATTTCAGTTAGTCAGAGTAGACCATATATTATCTTTCATTAAGAAACATATATTTTTATTATAATAAAAGTTCTGGAGTATAAAAAATAATATTAAATGTTGAAATAACCTGTACATTCTAAAATAATTTTTATCTATTAATATTCTTTGAAACTATCCTATAACTTAATAAACTTTGTAATTAAGAAAGTAATATAATTAGCCTAATCAAACAGTTAGTTATCAAATTAAAGATTGTTGATATTTATACAATGCACAATTGAAATGAAAGCATGGTGTCTGAATTGCAATTTTGATGACTATAAATAAAATAATTAAAATTATAAGGATTAAAGTAATATAATTACATAACAAACCAATAAGAATTATACTGATTTTTATTTAAATCAATAACAGTATAAAATAATATAAGAAAAATTAAAGTTATATTTAGTTTAATAACCCATCATTTAAAATTTATATATATATATATATATATATAATTTGATTAAAAAATGAACTGCACAATACAATTTTAATGAGTTATGAAATATATTTTTTATGATTCCTAATTTGATTTAAAAACTTGGATAAGACTCATAAGTATGAATAGAAAAATTAAATTTTTAAATTAGATGAATATTTAAGGACAGTAATAAGATACCTTTTTGTGTAATTCTGGTTAATTTAAAATATTGGATATTATTTAACCATTTTGACTTAGGTATACAAATTAATTTTAACCAGCATACTATAGTTGTTTTATATTTGAAAATTAAATGAGATAATTCCTGTATTTTTATGGGCTAGATATTTGATGTCATATTTTTCAATATATCTACAGTTAAATACTTTCCTTCTAAATGATTCTTTTTGTGCAAAGTTATATGGATTGATAGAAAGGTTTATAAAAAGCTAAAATGTTTTATATATACTTCTTATATTTATTATACTATTTAGAATAATAACACTTAAAAATATGTATTAAAAAATGTATAAAATTTAGAAAAATTAGGAATATTCACTATATTCCTATAATAAATTGATAAAATTAATAGGTTTTGCATCATTATTTACAGTAAATAACACTATATAAATTTATATGTATTCCGGTATAGGTTTTTTATACTATTCCATTCATTTTATTAAGAATCAACATCTATAACATTATGGAAATTAGATATAGGTATATAGGAAAAATCATTTAAAGATAAAAAGGGTAACAAACATTTGTCTGAATTATAATGCAGTATATTACATTACAGGGGCATAAAGTAGCAAAGTAAATAACATTATTTTTTATTGTTTTTCACTTAAATTAAAGGAAAGGTAGAGGAAATAAAGCAATGGATCCATAGTAGATCTATCCATAGAATACAGGTAATGCAATCCATCCAGGTTTAAAGGATTAAATATAATTGACTGTCATAGTTATAAAATGCTATAAAATTTAATATCATACCAATCAATTATTTTTGTATCTAGTAAAAAAAAACTACATAAATCAGGGGCCTGGGAATCTTTTAAAATATTTATATAATAACTTTCATTTAACAAGAGCATAAAACACATATTAATATTTTAAATTTCAAACTATTATTTCAAATTATATATACAAACTATTTTTCAAGAGGTAGTAGAATATAAAATCCAACTTTACCTATTATTAATGAACATCTCTAAAATAAACGAAACATTTTAACTTACTTAGATTTATATGACTTCAAGTCACTGACACTTTTTAAATCCGTAACTGCCATGTGATTGTGAAATAATTCTATTTTTAAGTGAAATAATTACTAATAAAAAAGGGAATATTTTATATATTATTAGTTTAAAACATATATTAAATTTTCTATAAGAATATATTATATACCAAAATGATAATTAAAATTTATTTCTAACCATTGAAATACCTAAATATAAAAAATTGATTAAATAATATTATTTACCATCTATTATAATAAAATTTTAATATCCTTTTATTTATAAAAAAACTAATATATTATTTTAAAATATGTGCTTGTATAACATCTTTATTATTTGATATGTTCAAAGAAAAATAATACTTAATAAGGATTGCAGTGTTCGCAAAAAATGATTTTTTTTTACTTTTGCATACCTCATTAAAACCTTTTCATAACTTTTTAAAATGTGTATAAAAAATTACTTGTAATATTATATTCACAAAATTTATAATTAAAATAGTATACAAAATGCTATATTTATTACAATATCAAAATGTACGACATTAAAAAGAAAATTTCACACGTGTATTAACAGACATATAGCAAACGTGTGCAATTCATATAGTCAATAGTCAATTAAGTAATTTTTAAATTATTCAGATTATTTCAATCCTTATTTTTTATTTGAACAGTTAACGGTTTATGAAATATAATTGTATAGTATGAGGATTGAAATAATCTGAATATTTTAAAAATTACTTAATATATATATATAGTTGTAAAATTAACTTATTATCGATTCTTGAATGCGGGAAGCCTCAAATGGAATACTGCAGTAGGGGATGTACTAAAATTGCGTTACGCTTATGGCAGAGAAAAAAGATTTCTATGAATGTGACTTTTGTGAGGAGGGATGGAGGGTGAGTTGATGAAATTGTGAAAGTCACATTTTCGTTAGATTTTTGAATAGTATTGTATTTTTAATCATAATTTGTATCGTAATTTTGGGTAACTTGTAATTCACTTATTTTAAATTATTTTAATATTTCTGAGAAAATGGGTATATTGAATATTAAATTGCATATTTATGAACTGTGGGTTATGGGTTTAATAAGTTCATAAACTTATATGAATGATTAAAACTATTTGAAACAATGATATGGGTCCTAAACTAAGTTATCTAATACATGCCGCGAAACGGGGTAACTTGTAACACAGCATTTTATTAATACGTAGCAACTTTATATTTTTCAGAAAAATTCAAAACTAACAATTAAAAGTATCATTAATTACACAAAATACCTATATGTTAGCAATTATAATGTGGAATCTCATATTAGGCATATTATAAATATCAAAATTCTGTTTTTTCGCTTAAAACTTAGAAACAAAGTTCACAAACATAATGTAAATCCACCGGGTGCATTGTAGCCAATCTGGACCCTGGTAGATATTATTATCTGCCAAACAGATAGCACAGGCGTCTTCTGTTCTTTGATGTAAACGCCTCTTTGGATCGATGGCTGGGTGGGGAGTTTTTTTGAAATAGAGGCTACGCTGGATTGCTGGGTGGTGGTTTTGCTTTTTGACGCAAGATTGTTAGGGACCACATAGACAAGTTTGTTCCTGGAACAATTTTGCGGCCTCGTGGTTTGTTGTATCCTTTTGTCCTCGCTTGTCAGAAAACATTTCAATGAGGGTTGCATCTATATTTCGCCCAATATCCTGCTGTAATGCCGGATAAAAAGTTTCAGAGACTCATCTACATTTCTAGGATAAATTGCACACGCACGAAAGCCAGATACTATAATATTACTTCCACCACATGTGTCCGACTTCTGAAACAATTGATTCATCATAATGAGAAAAGATTCTTTTGGAATGCTTCTTCGAGATCGGCTCTCTGCTCTCTAATTACCTAGCATTTGTCGGCAATACATTTTCAGTGAGCGAAAGTATGTCACGTCTAATGGCAGAATTATTTTTACAATAGCATTTGCTGGTAATGCTGTCAATTAAATTTCACTTTGTGGGGCTAGAGAAATTGCTTTGACAGAAAAATGTGAGGCTAGCTGGTCTCCCATTAACAGTTTTATACCAGGTGCACGATTTGCAAACGGAATAAAACATTTTGAAACCATTCCTCAAACTGTGGTTGTTAGAACCATCCTGAAGATATACAACTATATCTCACACCCTGGGCCCTCCTTCTGTCCAGCGTTATTAGCAGAAATCTATCGATTTTATGATTTGTTACAAATTATCTGTGTTTTACAAGTTACCCTAAACTACGGTATGTCATTTTCATATAGTCTAAGAATCTCCATTTCTTAATTTTAAGTGTTTGTAAATACATATGAGAAGGATTACCCTGATAAGTCTAAATCACAATATGTGAAACAAATGTTGGCTCGATATATGGATTTAATTAAAGTCTGAATCAACAGAAAACTTCTAACGAAGCAGTGAAAAAAATTGAAAAATGTAACAAATTAAATGCATAATAAAAGCGCCAATATTATCCTTCTGGTATAAGGTAATGCATTTCATAATGAATAAAAACTATATATTTTGTTTGGCTTTTTATGATTTCTATTATATAGCAAGCATTAATTTCTGAAAGCTTTAAATTATCAATATTATCAAGAGTGATCTTGTGTTTGATTCTAATTAAATCTGCAATGTATCTATCACTTTTCTCCAATTTCCAGAAAGTGATTCCAGATAAAATAATAAACAAATTTCCAGAAAAAACGTGACATAATATATATGACATTTCATATTCTAAATTACATACAAAACTGTTGTATGTAGTGTGGGGGTTATTATACATGCAATTGTAGACTATCGAAGGAGAAAGTTACCCAGGCGCACATGCAGCCCCCAGTGATATGATCCATCTAGAAAAATATAAAAATATCTAATAAATTCTAACTAAATTATGGTTCAATAGAAGCGAACATCTCAACATTAACAGTTTGCGTTGTTTTAGATATGTGATAACTACATACATATACATACACAAAAAATTCAAAGAAATTATACAATTTCTTAAAAGATAAAAATCTTTAAAATTTTGGCGCTTCGAATCGTTTTATTTTAGCATAACATTTATTTATTTTGTTCTATAGTCCCGTTTACAAACCTCAGTCATAGGCCCATATAAGTTTTTTACGCCTTGGTCAATTACTTTCACCAAGGTAGGTACAGTTTAGTCTAAGAGTAAAAAAAACATTTATTGTCCTTTTACTATAAGATAATAAGAAATAATTTAATTGTATTATATGTACAACTAAATTAACTATTATTATCTTTCAGCACACCATACATCATTGTATTCATCAACGAAAGTCAAATTGTATGAGATATTAAAAATATATTATTATTTCATTTTCAGTGTCATGTAGGTATGTATGTAATACGTACCTACTCGTATTTATATAAATTTAATTTTTCTGATATTTTTTAACAGACTTATTAAAAATTGTGTTTATATGTCAAGATTGTATATTCTAATCTTATAATGAACAAAAAGTATTCGACCACATCCCATATATTCTTTTTTTGTTTAATACTATAAATTATGCATATTATGCTATTCAACTTTAAATTAAACTTGTCATTCATATTTAAGACATCTATTTCACCTCCTAAAACAAGTGCACCCAACTGTATTCGGGTCGGTCCTCATTCATAATTGTCAGAAGAGTGAGCGAGGAAGTAACTTTCTTAATATTTTTCAATATAAAAAACTTTTTTAGAGACGTTGAGTTCACAATTAAAGGATGATTATTAGCAAATAAGCCCGCTGCAAATATAAAACGTTTTATTTGAATATTTTACTATAAAATATTCAACAGTTTGGCATATAGGTTGAATAGCACCAATATAATTAACACAGAGTGTCAAATTATATACAATTGTTTTCATAATATATACACATGCACTAAATAAGAGGTATCGATTTACACATTAGTTAACGATTACTTTCAGGAGATGGAGACGTAATACAAAACCTAATTTGAATATATTGGCATCATGAATATATATATAAGCGTCTCTAGATCAGCGTTCGATTCAGAGAATTTTTTTTGTACTCATAATGATAGAACATTTATTGGTAAGTCTAAAATATGTTTAATCCTGTTGTAACCATTTGTAACCATTTGTAACCTATTTTAACTATTTTTGAATCAGCTGTAAATTAAAACGATACTATGCCATTGTAATAAAACAACTTTGAATAATTGTTTGCACTTCTAATTAATTTAACTTTATTTTTTTTAGAATATTTGAATATAAATAAGATTGAATATATGAAAGAAATTATTAGTGTTTTATAAATAGAAAAGTTGACTTCATAATAAGAAATTAATATAGTTTACATAATGCATGGACGCGATATATCAAAATTCTTAGGGACGATTGGTCAATACTATTATATAACAATGCATTTCTAGATTAATAATACTTTTAAGAGTAATTAAGTGATTATTTGTATAATAATTTTCGGATTATAAAAAATTCATTTATCTATAATTTAAAAAAGAAGTATTTTCAAAATTCTGTTGTCAAAAATAATTTAATTGGTTAATTTAGAGTGTCGCTTAACTACTCCGTAAATGAAAATAGGGATTGTAATTATTTATATTTAAATATATTTCAGGGATGAACAGTTGAAATTAATGAAGATATTTGCTTACTCTGTGGGACTATGAACTATGTCAAAAGTCGAAATTTGCATAGCAACCAACCACCAAGGTCATGATCAATATATGTTATTATGTATTTGAAAAACTATTTTTTCAAACTGACATTAAGCAGTATAAGCATCTATTTAATTGTTTCTGACTTCATTGTTTCAAATTGTTTGATGATCATGAGCATATATAGTATAGTAATATTGTATTGCCCATTCTTGTGTTTCCTCTTTACATTTTATAGCAGCGTCCAAAATGCCCCAGTTGATAGATAATTGATTTTTTTATTAATTATTGATTTTCTGTCTTCATGGGGAAATTAAAGCATCACATGACGACGTTACTAACAATAGGACGCTGCATTCTATTTGTATTAACTTTATTTTAAAAATAATTACTGTTTAACTGATACTATTTGTTTTGAGTTTGTTACCTATATATACAAACAATTCCCCACTTTATAACTTTTGTTGTCTATGAAATGATTACATTTTCAAACATCGGCGTTATGTAATAATTTTTAAAATTATGTTTTTGTTTCTATTTATGGGGGTGTTTGGTAACCGCATTTTTAAACCCTGGGCCCTTTTTATTTATATATATATATATATATATTAAACTAATTGAAAACGTAGAACTATTAATAGTTAATATTAATATAATAAAGTTAAGTGCCCTGCAAGTCTTACAAGTTCCGTTAACATGTCACTAAGATATTGATAATTTAAATGTATTCAACATAATATATTATTTTAAAAATTATGTAAAAACCTAGAAATCTAATAAAATTCCAATAATTTTTTAAGATGCATAAAAGTAACATGGTTGAATTAATTGTAAAATAAAAACTTAAAAAAAATAATATTTGTTCGATATTCAGAATTTTTTAAACAATTATAATTAGTCGTTCTCTTCCATTAAAAGTTTTATCCATATATAGACATACATCTCAGGCCCAGCTTTACAGTCGGGGGCACAATTTTAGGCGGATCGACGACAGGTCATTAGAAAGTGAATTATGTACTATTTTTAAATTATGTGAATGTGATAAACGAATTTATCGTTTCTTTTATAAAAAACAAAACATTTTTGTAATAAGTAGTGTAATTTTTAAAAATATCGAATTAAAAGTTATGTAGAAACCATAGTCGTTTAGTTCTATGTAGATCATTGACATAAAACAAATTGTAAATCTACTTCGCTCACATAATACAAATACATAAACTTTTCCAATTGCAATATTAGGTAGAGCCACTTAACAGTTAAGGCATTGAACAATGTGTAATACTCAAAAAGCTTCCACAAAACCAAAACTTCATCGAAAACCTGTTTCCTTCATTTCAAAGGGCCCACCCTTCTATACAAGGAACCCTATATAGATGGAGGGGGTGCGCGCAAATGCGAAGTTCAAAATAAGAATATATGATACGACCAATTGATTCAAAAAAGCCTCACGGACAACAATAGGCTACAGCTCAAAGGTTCCTATTGATACACACCAGCCCGTAGGACGCGTAACAGACCGGCCCGGGGAGGATAATGATATGATAACAATTAAAAGCTGTCCTTGCTTTTTTCGCCCAGTACAAAGTTTATCATTTAAAGTCCCCTTTCTTGGAAATCCAAATCTACAGTTTGAAAAATGGTAACGTCCTTTTCTTTGAAGCTCTGTTAGCTCTTAAATACAAATAATTTCTAAATGAAATTGAGGTAACATTTTTTTTTTTTAATTTTTATTTTAAGGTTTGAGCTAATCCAGTTTTTCAATTTTTCGATTAAAATAATATCATTTAAGTTAATGAAGTTAATTCATGAAGTTAATATATAAATGTACACAAATACATACATTTTGGTAGATAAATGTACAAAAAAGGTTTCTATTTTTTTACACAGTATTATTATTAATATTTACATAAATATATAATTTTTAAATTTAGTTTAGTTTTAATATATTTAGTTTTTATTCATATTTATATATTAACCCATTAATGGGCAATGTTTCATTTTTGAATTTTTTGGAGATTTTCAATTTCAATTATTTCAACAGATTGTAAAATATTAACATATAGTGTCTTTTGTTTTGATTTCCGTTTGTTTTAAAAATATTTATGACATAAACACGCTCAATCACAATACATTACTCCATATTTTTCAATTCCAATGTCTGATTTACAAATTATACTTTATAATGAATAACAGACATGGTATTTGTATTTTATAATATATTAATTTATAAGTGAAAGACGTTTCATTATTTTTGTTCCAATAATGGAGCATTGCCAACATTGTTAGTTAAAATGTAGTAAATGTATATTTTTGTTATTTTGAGATATTCGGAAATTCAAATTTATTTGGGACATTGAGCGACACATACTTTCACAATAAAAAAGTCAGACTTACTAGACTGGTTGGCCATACTGTTCCTTACGGGATAAATAAGAGGCTACAAGAGTGGATGTACTGGTCCAAGGATGAATCAAATGCAGGCTGCGCACTTATTTCAAAAATAATGACTAGCAAAAAGTTTAGACAAATAAAAACCTCACTACATTTAGCACAGTTTGCATGTTGATGAACAAGGGATACCTTTTTTGGAACATAGCTGCAAAATAAATGTACATGAAAAGCAAACAAATTAAATTTGCCTACAAAAGTTGCGCCTTTATAGCTAGTAGCACAGGCTACCCCTTTGATTTTAATTTGTATGGAGGGGCTGATCCTAAAAGACAGGACACATTGGGCAGATTTGTTTTTATGAACCTTATTAGTTGCTGTGAATAACTGTGAAAACTATGACATTTCTTATGACATCTTTTTTCATTCACATGCCCTACTTTGTGAATTAAAAATTATCTGATAGAGAGCAACAAGGCGCCACACAGAAAGACAATAAGCAAGTGTCTTACAAAGCATGTAAAAGAATTTCAGAAAACCAAAAGAGGAACTACCCGGAAAGAATTATTTAATCTATTTTTTAAAAATATTTCGAGGGTATAAAAATCAATTGGACAATGAAGAAAGCAGTAACTATAATACATATGTTTTCATTTAAATTATATAGATGAATCAATTTGTATATACAATTGTAATATTGATTATTCATCATAAACTTAAACTTTTTAATATAAACACATTGTATAATAAGATGTTTATAGTAATACGACATGTAAATATTAATATTGATTAAAAACTACCTATATAGATATAAATAAATTATTAGATAGGATTATTAGGTTAGTAAAGATCAAGTATAGGAAAATGTGCACGTTTTAAACTTATCGGAAAAGAATATCGAAGACGCGAAGTGACAAGTAATAATAATGTACTGATGTTAGAAATAATATTAATTTTATTAAAATAATGTACTGATATTAAAATTATTGCAAGATAAAATTTTAAAGATAACGTCCTAAATATCAATAAAAGTAGGCTATTATAAATAGATTACCGAAAAATTAATAGAAATTTTAATTAATGTTTACATTTATTTGAGAAAACCATCCGATTACAGTGAATACACATTTTTATTACACTTAATACTCTTTAATATTACATGAATAATAAAATTCCCCTTTAATGCTTGTGAGGTATTGATTAAATTCACTATATATTAATAAATTTTACCAAAATAAAACCATTATTTTTAAATTACAATATAGCAACAATCAATTTAACAAAATAATAACAACACAAACACTTATAACAAAATTCTGTAAAAATTATTGGACGTCGCTCAATTATGACAATAATTTATTATCATAATTTGGTATCCTAAAAAATAATTTGATTAATTTATGTCTATATAGTTAATTAAAGATATTAAAGCTGCCGATGACGGACAGAAGCATGGCGTCAAAATTAATAAAACATAAAAACCTAAAATCATTTAATTTAATACCTTCATTAATGCTAACAATTTTTAAAATGATAAATATTTATCGAATAAATAGAAACTTCTTAGATCCAATTATTGACAAAGAAAATTAAAACTATTTAAAAAAAATAAACCAACATTTTTGCCCGTCATCTGAATTCCTTCTCCAATCCGCTCGAGACTATACAACTAACTGATTGGTCAAAAACACAAACAATTATACACATGTTATATGTATTTTTCTTAGTTGTATAGACTGCTTCAATTCTTATATTTTTTCAATATCCCAGTGTTTCGAAAATTACATTTCTTTGAAATTCTTTCACAGAATTTGAAATTCTTTGAAATTTATTTCATAGAAATCCAGAAAATGCAAGAAAATTAAAGAAATCCAAGTAACTTTCAATGAAATTTCAAAGAAATCTAGGAAATTTCGTAGATGCCAATGATGCGTCTTAAAATGGTGCAGGATAATATGTAGTCGAAAAAGAGGATGAAGATTACTTATAGTGTTTGAAAATCGTTACTTTCCCCATTTTATCTCTAATGTTTTATATGTTAATATATATATGGTCATAATATATAACATAAAAATAAAACCTGCTTTGAATTTTTTTTATTTGTTAAAGATATATTTATAATTTGCTGAGGATGCTAACGCATCGTCTAATCTATATGGTGTATTTATTTATATTTTATAAGGACCGCCGTTAACAAAATGACTGAAATTAGTTATTAATTATATAAATATTATTTTTGGGAATATTTGATTGGTTCTGGGCAATATTGTTTACAACCAATAAACGCCTTTTTTCTAAGGCTCTATCTAACCAGCAAAATCTGTTAAAAAATAAGTGAGAAAATAGTTAAAATACTTTTAAAAATTGCGAAGTCGAGTTTAACAGGTTATTGCAAAGATTCATATTTTTTTCTGGCTCAATAGAAGAATAATGTCCTGTCCAAACTCCTCCCTTTTTATGCTTTCCGTACTGGCCTTATGCAGTTTGATTGTCATGACATCAGCCTGGGGAAGGCATACCGTAAGAAAATTGTTATATTTCAAATTTACACAATACAGACTCATATAGAATGAGGAAGATATAATTAACGTTTAAAAAAATTAATTTTTTGTCTAAAATACAAAAACCTTAAATTTAAATTACAGAATTTGTAGCAAAATGTTTACAAAATCATAAGTAATCAGTGTAAATTTCTAATAATATTTTTAAATAAATAGATAGTATCTTTCATTCATTATAATTTTATTTTAATTGGTAAAATGTTAATTAAAATATAAAAGTGAAAACATGAGGTATTACGGTAAAAAACTAATCAAATGTTTTATTTTAATGTTAATACAATTTTAAAAACATTTTAAAGGATATATATATACCTCTTCTTTTATTTAAAATTTTGAAATATTTTTTATTGTTAATGCCCCTATAGCAGTCATTTTAAAATATAATTTGTTTACATTTAAAAATAATTTTAGGAGAAATGTCTATAACTCCTTAAAGAAACCTGAAGTAAATTGGAAGCGTTAAGTTGTGAAATAAGTAATTTTAAAAGGAAATTGGTACCTATATTATTTAATTATTATTCGTTATTATGATATATACAGATATTACGTATTTTATAATAATGCAACAAACTCATCGTATAAAGTTTATATTATAGAATCTAAAAGATTCAATTCATAAAAATTGGTATCCTGTTAATATTCCGAATAAGTTATACTCTATAATTTATATATTTTTTCCCTGAATAATTAAACATTATATCTGTCCAAAAAATTTTATCTTAAATTTATTTTCAAAATATTACCAAAAATATTCAAGCCACCCTTTCAAAATTCTTGTCGAGGATATAAAAAAAACATTACTCATTTAAAAGATTAATATACCAAAATGAAATTCGATGTTATAGTTGTCATCTTTATTTATTAACAATATATAGACAACACCATCTTTATTTATTAACAATATATAAGAGAATGATATGTATTGATACTAGTTGAACATTTTACAATGAGAAACTATTTGTCTAGCGTATTTGATTTTATCTTTTAATCAAATATCTTTTTATATTAATGATAAAATAAAATTCATTTGTAATCGATAATTGTATCGTCTCATTAAATTATTATTAAATATTTATAGTTAAATCCATTTATTTCGACTTATATACGTAGTTATTTGACTGAAACTTTATTTATGTGTAATATGCTAATACTCTTTCATATTCTTTGTTCGTGTAGTATTCTCATTATTATAATATGAGTATTTTTTCAAGTTATAAAATTAATAGCGACAATTTTAATCAATTTTTGAATGCTTCATATTTTCCTTTCTTTATAGTGGCATTTTATTAACACTTTTCAGAAAAAACAAAATAAATTGATATAATTTCATTAATATTGTTTCATTGAAAATATTAATGCAATCATCAATTTTAATCAAGTGCTATATATACGTCTATATTTTTATTGTTTAAATGATTTAGTTTTTTAGCATTTAGCATTTTCAGCTTTCTCTTCGGTAAATTATTTAAGTGAATTCTAAAAATATCGTTTCAACTTACAAACTACGGATTATAATACATATACCTAAATAATAAAGTGCATGAATATAAAAGCTGCCCATTTAAAACGTTTTGATTGTATTAATCAGTTTGGTTTGATAATCACATTCTGTGAATAATATCGTTTTAAACAAATTTTTAGACTATAAAAAAATAGTTTTTCTAAAATTCAAGAATATCTGTTGCTGTATATATGGCAGAAAGAAAAACATTTGTTGCGTTTTTTAAAAAATACAAATATAATTATATAAACTATGGCATAAAATCTGATATGTTCTAATATTTTAGTTAAATTATAGTTTTTTATAGTGTTCTATTGCAACTTTTATCCAATTTGTCCCATCTCCCAAAATAAAACGAGCTTAAGCACGTAGCAAACTATTTAAATGGTATTCCTGGGAGAATGATTTTAATATGTTAATACCATTAATCTAAAGAACCGAAGGACTAACTGAATTTGTATTCATTAATATTTGATAATTTTGATTATGCACATTAACCCAATCCACACAATTGTTTCCATAATTTCATTAGTTTTGTCCCAATGCAATGTCATCATCTGTTGGTGATCTAATTTATACGTATAAACTCGAATGATTGAAATAATATACTACGTAAAGCAATACCAGTAAACGGTTAAGTATCGTTTTATTTAAATTCTTTTCAAAAAAAATATTTACAAATATGGCAATAATTTGTTTATATAATAAACTATTTTAAAAGTAACAATCTACTTTTGAAAAAGATAAAATTTATAATCAATATCAATTTCAATATCAATGGAAATGCACGAAATAATTTAAGGAATTGTGCATTTTCATATCCAGGAGCAACTAATTATTATATATTTATATTTTTAATAAATAAGTTATTTAACAAGTAAAATATAATATAAAATATAAAATATAATAATAGTAAAATAAAGACTCTCTGAAATTAAAATACTCCGTTAAAACTACAATAGATAAAAATTTAATTTTAAAAGAATCAAGAGGTATAATACGGCTTTATCGAGTTTTGAATAAAACGAAAAGAAATCAATATTTTTTGTCCAAAAATTGATAAAGGCTTATATATAGTCGAAACGTCTGTTAAACCTTTTAAGTCTATTAAAATAAAATTAAATTTTAATTCAGCTCTAGTGGTTAATTTATATAGAGTATATTTTATCCCACTATCGTTTGCATTTTATCTGTATATTTTTATCCAAATTTATATTGTATTTAAATTTATATTTATATTAACCAAATTTTGATAAATTATATAATGGGCTTTTGTTCCACCCAAAAATGTTCCATAATCAGCATTATTTCACCATTTTGCGTAAGAGCTATATGGTAACTATAATTAACTGAATGTATCATGAATAAAATAAAACAATAAAATTTACAAAAGTTACGTAAATCAATACTATAGATTAAAATATTTGTTTTAAATTGTTTTAAAATATCATTTAAAATTATTATGGGGTTAATCAATTCATAATCATATTACACATAAACAATATTCGTATCAAATATATAGGAACCTATACTTTAGAAATTGTGAAAAAATATCAAATGTAGATTACATATTACTTCCTAATTTTGTGGGCTATTTCGGGTATTAATATATTTAATTACAAAAATTGTTATCTGCGATTCAAAATGCATTGTTTTCTATACATAGAATAAAATGACAAACAATTTAATAATTTACAAATAAAGGACAAATAATTTAACTTTGATATTAGTCGATATTTATGAAATTAAAATAGGTAATTGGACACTAAATTATTCTAATAATGTAATAGACGTTTTATTATTTAACATAACTTATATTCATATTGTATGAATACCATGTTATTTATAAGACTATATAAATTATAAATAAATATTTTCCAAAAACATTCTATATATACAAATATTCATTGTTGATACGGTTCAACATGTAATAAGAGTATGGAAAGCTTTATTGCAATAGAGGCATAAAATATAAAAAGGTTTATTATAAAGATTTTTTCTTAGAAGATACTATAATTTCCTTATGAAGAAATATAATTCTATAGAAGTATAATCGTATTAAATCGGAAACAAAGACAAGTTTTACCTCTACATAATTTAACCAAAATCTGTGATAAGCTTCTAAGCTTATGTTTGCCTTAAAAAATAGTTGGGATTAAATATATAAAATAAATGTAAAAAATAGCTATATCCCTGGTGGCAATATTTTCTTGATTTTAAATCTTGTAATTTGTCATAGCAGTCTGCAATTTTTGTAATGTATATACGCCACAGATACTTAATATTTCAATAGGTTTTTATATTTGCACCAGGTTGTGACATAATAAATTACTTCTATAGTTTCGATCAATTCAAAAATCGTTATTAAATGAATATTTAATTACAAGTTAAAAATAATATTTCAAATAGTATTATCACTTTAAAATTATATATAATAAAAATATAATTAATCTATATTATATTAATTTTAATAGCGTAAAATTGTTACAATTTTCTCATGAACATTTGAATCTTTTTGAAATGATTATTTTATAAAGAATTATTAGCATTGAACTGACCTTGAATACATTTTTTTTTACTTATTTTGCTTCAATATTTAAGTACGAGATTCTATAAGATTAGCTGATAATACGATTTCAATGGATGCACACTTTATTTGTTAAAATCAAAATTGAACCTATTAAACAGTGCGGCTTTATCATGAATTAAATGAATTAAGCGTATTTTAAACACACAATTCAAGATTAA
This sequence comes from Vannuccia rotundouncinata, assembly GCA_034780395.1. NCBI lineage: Eukaryota > Metazoa > Platyhelminthes > Proseriata > Coelogynoporidae > Vannuccia > Vannuccia rotundouncinata. The sequence continues at coordinate 6,868 of JAUZNC010056884.1, read as the reverse complement.
TAAAAGAAACCTTGTATAAATCACTTCGCAGACTGACTGATATAATGAAAATTTAATTAAATGATTAGCAAAAGATTAGAAAATGATGAACCTTTCTCAATAAATACAAAAATGCAATATTAAATTATTTGTACAAAAAATGTATTAAAAATATGTGGTACTATTAAAAATTTACCCTTTTTATATTTTGTTTTTTAATTTGCTTTATGTCACTTAGGAAGACCTGATAATGATACTTTTAGTAATCTAAATAGTGTCGTTTTAAATTTATATTATAGTTGTAGTCATAGAGTAAGGAGTGGTTGAAGTGGTGTATTTTTATACGTTGAGTTTTTTTTAATTATTTATTACGTTTTATTAAATGTAGAAACTGACATAACTCGTCATACATAGTAACTGTAATTGCCAATAACCAAAGAAATTATGGGCCCATTATGTTGATTTCATTTTATATATTATAATTATCAAATCATACAAGCAATGAGTCACACATTTTAATCGTTGTGTGAACATTTTTTTTGTCATTGAAATCGCAAACTTTGCTCAACTGCAATTTTTAAATATCTTTAATAATATACTTATTCCTTTAATTTGGAGCTCGTAGGTTTTTATTGGATCCGTTCCTACTTAATTGAATTCATTTAAAATAATCTTTAATTTCCCCATTAATTGGTTTCAAACTTAAATCATAATTTATTAAATCAGAAATATTACAATAGGTTTTTACGGAATGACTAATAATAATAATAATAATTATTATTTAATTTAACCACATTATCTGTAAAATCACTTTCCTTTCTATAAATACGCAATTCAATTTATGGAATATCTATAGTAAATGTGAAAATTTTAAATAATTAGCTATCATGGTTAAATATAATTAATTTTAATAGTTTAACAATTGTTTGATCTAATTATTTTTATTAACTATATTCTAGCTAAATCTAGGTTAAATATTATCTATATTATTTTAAATTTTAAATACAAATTGCCAGTAAGTGTTATGAGTTCTTATAATTGCTCTGCTCCAGGATGACGGGCGACAACTTTTTAAAAATGAGAATGGCGAGTACTCTCTCAAAGATGACAGACTGTTCAAACGCTTCTTCTGCAATGACGACGGCTGCTTAGGTAAAAGAAGCAATCGAAAACGTAAACTGGCAAAGAAATTCTTCTGCAACAATGAAGGCTGCTTCAGAAAGTAGTTGCAGCTTCTCATGACCGAGGATATTTTGTTAAATCAAACAGGACCTCACACAACCACACACACACATACACATATTTGTAGTATTTTATGGCTTTATGGCTATGTTTTCTGTACAATACGATTATATTTAAAGATTGCTTCAATAAAGGAATTAATATTGGAAGTAATTAATATAATTTGAAAATGTAAAGAAATGTTATTATATGTTCCATTATAAAAAGGGATAATAAATAAACTTAATTTTAAACAATTCAATACTATTTTTAATGTATCTAATGTAAACAAATTTTGTTATATTAGAGAAAGTTGGTTCAATTTTAACATATTATTTAGATAACATTAGATTTTGCAAAATTTGGAGTTGTTCATATTAAAAAAATTCTATACATAGATTTTTATTCAAAAAAAGTTTTTTAAAAATTGTACCTCTAGCTATCAGATTTGTTCCAACCTTAAATTCTATATAAATGCAAAATTTAAGAATGTTAGTAATATAAAAATATATTTAAATCATAAAGAAACATAAAAATTTAAGAAATTTCTTTATCAAATGGTAAAACAATTTGTATAATTTATTGTTTTCAAAATTTATAATACAATTTAAAGCTAAAACTTTTAGAGAAAAGTGTTTCGAAAGAAATAAAATAATGTACTGGCTCCTCAAAACAAAAAATAATATTACGTTATTAAAAATTAACACAATTATGAACACATTTTAAAATAAATTTATCTCAATCAATTGATATATGAATAAATGCCGAATTTGTATATGAATAATATAATTTGAGTTGTTCAATTAAGTTCCAAAAACATTTTGACTGAAATCGAGCGCTATAAGGAAGCCAACCGGTGTGTTTTCTAGTCTGTTTGTTCAACGTGATGTAAGATCTTCGTAACACGTCCAGCTAAGTGGTCTTTTTAAATAAATATATTAGAAGTGAAATATAATGACAAAGATTTTGTCGTCCCTGTGAGTGAATATATACAATATAGGCTTAACCAATGTTAATTTAGACATGTTCACAGTCTACTAATTAATGCACAATGGTAAAAATCAACAAATATCTAATACTTTGAAATGTGCTCTAACTAAAGTTGTAAATATTATTTAAAAGCCAATTATAGGTATATCTGCATCATTTAAAATTTATTGCACATTGTTTATGTAAAAATACTCAAAAAATAGAAAAAAGTTTGATGAGATTGTTGAAATCTTCGACAATTAGTTAGATCAAGTACGCATTCAACATCCAGGAAATCGTTCCAATAAGCTGTGTTCAGTTTAATTCTCATATATAGTCGAAGGGTATTTTTAATCTAAGTTTTTACTGATTTTGCATTATATTTTATAGTATAAAACAAAAATTAAATTGTTTTAGTCATTTGAATAAGTTTTATTATGAGTCAATTTTTTCTATTGATGTATTTATTTCAAAAAACGTAAATTTTGGAGTAGAAAAATGAGACACAATTACAATAATGTTTCGTGCCGATGGAAAGCAAGGTTGTACAAACAAATAATAAAATTAAAATAACGAAAGGAGGTAGTCACAGATTATTACACAAACACTGTTATATACCATATTATTTGGTAACTTAAATGCTTGTATATAAATGAAGAATTAATAATATATTCAAATAAATAATAGTCAAAGTATAATAATTATCAATTTTTAACATATCGAACCAGGGGCGTCGCCAGGATTTACCAGAGGGGGTCGTTTTCTTACGGAGGCCCCCCACCTCTTTTCAAAATTAAAATGAGAATTAAGTTAATTTTACAACTTTATGTTTATAATTATGTATATTGAATGTTAGCTATTGTTTTTTCATAAGTTTGTATTCAACTATTATTTTACATTATAATATTACACAAATTATTATAGGCACCATGTTTTTGGGAATTTTTTACTAACTTGCAGTTAATAAAAGCAAAATATGTATGTAATGAAAGTCAGTATCTATGTATATTTACAATGTTTTCAGCGTTAAATCTCAGTCTACTGATACACCAGGTTGGTCATTTCAATTCGACGTGGGGGAAGTTTTAGAAAAACGTCCACTGCTCTTTTGTTATAGTCAATCGTACGACTGTACCTGCTACCTGTACCTAGTACCTATGTATCCAGACTTTGTGCCCACCCTGTAGTCTCTGATCATACCTAGATATATACATAACTAGTAACTAACATGCAGTTAATAAAAGCATACAATGAAAGTCATTATGTACGTTTACAATGTTTACAGCATTAAATCTCAGTCTACTCACATATATACCAGGTTGGTCATTTCAATACGACGCGGATAAAGTTTTAGAAAAACGTTTTTCTAAAACTTTCTAAAGTAAGTCGACGGCTGTTCAATCTGTACTCAATTGTACGATTGTGGTGAAAGTTCATAAGTGTTAGAGATGACAGTCTTAGAAGCCCGAAACTAGTTGTGAAGACGTCGCATTTTTGAAAAATTTATTTTACACTCACCACTGACAACAGGCAAGGTGGCCGCTATCTCGAGAAGAGAGAAGATGGTGCGGGGAATCTGGTATCGTCACAAGTAGCAAGAGCATGACTATTGTTAACTATTCTATTCCATCGATACAACCTTAAAAGTCAGCTTAATGGAATGCACTGTTTTATTCAAGAGTGGCCCCAATTAATAAGCAGTTGAAAGATAGAGCCCCTTTGCAGTGTAAAAAGAGGCCTCTACGAAGCGAAAAAAAAAGGGGGGGGCTATATTGAGGCCCCCTTACTATGAAGTTCTATAAAATAGGAATGAAGGTCGTTCGCACCCGTGCAAGGGACTACCCTGATCGTCTCATTAGAGAAGCAATACAAATTAATAAAAACAAGCATAATATTGACAGAAATTTAGGTTGGAACTCTTTATCAAAATAACTTTCACCTTTTTGATTAAAACAATAATTTACGATCGCACCACATATTTTAAATAAAATGTAATCATTTTTGTTTTATATAAGCATTTAGCTAACTATATATCTATGATTCAAATTTTGATTTAAATTATATTTAATATTAAAAATTTTAACGTGAACACGTAAAGAAGTTGATAATCAAATAAAATAAAATAATTTTATTTTTAATTATTACTTAGTAGTAGTATTCCACATACTTAATTCAAAATGAATAAATCCCCCACCGATTTAAACCCAATTTAAATTTGATTTTTACAATACATGTTACTTCATTGAATACATAGTCTGTTATAATCTAATACAGATTACAGAATATCAAAATGTTTATCGAAAGAATACATTAAGCTATTTTTTTTGGTTTTCATCAACCGCCATATTATATTTGTTAATATATTTAACCAATATACATTATTAATGTGACAAAATGCAACTTGATTTATTGATAAAGTTGTTTTATTATTGTTTTTCAAAAAACTTAGGGATATTTTGCTGTTATTTTTCTACTTTAAACCATTTACTTTTAGTTACCGTTAGACATTTTTTATATAACAACTGTGTTTTTGTTAATTTACCTAAAACTATTACGAATAATAATTAATTTGTTTTATATAAAAATAAGATTAATAATGAAATTATCAGCTATTTGGTTAAATCTGATATTTTTATTTCCTCATCAAAGAAATACAAATTCTTGATTATTGTGTTATTTTACAGCTAGAGCGCAAATTGAGGGGGAAAAAACAAGATATCGACCCCTTCAAAACTGCTGGCGATGCCATAGTATAGTCTTCATATTTTCTGAATTTAATCTCCCAATAATTTTAGTTTCTGTTTTCACAAAAAGCATATTTCTTTATCTGTATTCCAATTCAATACAAACAATTCCAATCCAAAAAAATCAATTGGATCATTTTCTGCATATCACATGATACAACTGACATATGCTTAAATATCATAATCACCATTGACTACCACAGCAATCATGTTCCTTTTTGTATAATCCTCTCTTCTGTTTTATACATTATTGTTACGGATGTATTTTATAATATTGTGTTTTTCATATTACCTAATCTTCGATTTAAATATTCTAAAATAATCGCTTATATTATAGATTTAGTGGTTTTAAATATATAAATTTCAATTTAAATAACTCTATTTATATTGAAAGGTACATGTGTACCCTATTATTGAAGTTGAAACAGATTAACCAAACGTGTGTCCTGCATACTAATAATTACAAACAAAAATAATTGGATCTCACAGATCTCACGGCCTTGATGTACATACCCCCACGTCTACAATATTTAATCATATTTAATTAGCTAGAACAAGGTTACAAAACAAATCAAGATGGTTTAAAGTTTTATCTATAGTGCACTTACAGTGTACAAGAGATATGTAATACACTAGCCTTAATAATTTAATGGGTAATTGTTTTTCTAAAGTTGAATGACAAAAACAGTGTTGTTGACTTGATTAGAATTTAATGAGAGATTATTATATAATCATGTTAAAAGTTCATCTAGATATCAAATACTATGTATTATACACTGCGCTTAAGAGCCGTGTATGAGGGCTTTTAACTAATTTATAAGAAAATCATTTATAAATTGGAAGAAAATAAAATCCTAATAGTGTGATTTATTATGAAGAAATTGTTTAATCTTTTTACCTTAACCATATTAAGTAAATACAGAAAGTTATATTAAATAAACTTTGAAAAATAGTTTATTTTAATAGTACCATGATAACTGTATAGCTTAATATAATTCTGACATAACTATAATAGCTTATTCTGCTTCATAATTAAAGCGCTAAATTGATTACTGTGGGTATATTTAGATATATTATAGAAAGAAAATACGAGTGAGAATTATTTAAAACAAAGAAATATATATAGATGCAATAATGGTGATCTGGACAGTTAAATAACAGCTAGCTCTGGGGTGTTTGAAAACGTTATATAATTCTATTTTGTGATACTCTTCGCTTGCCTCCGCTTCTATAGCTAACGGCTATCACTAAGCAGCAAATTATTTAGTCCAAACATTTAAGAAGGCAGTCGTAATAATGATTTCTCTATAGCTTATACACTGATTAACGGAACCTTTGACCAGGTCATAGGGTGATTGCTCAAAGTTTCTAATCACAGCCTTATATACTACAATTGATTAATTGTTTTCCAGATCAAAATGCAAATAATCTTTCCAACATCGCTTTCAGTTTATGTAAATTTTTATACACGTTAACGATATAAATATGTAATCGAAATGATGGATGATTGATTTTTGTACAATTAATAGTCTTTTGGAATTAGAAATTATACAGATTCATTGTTATACAATAAACTATTATATAATATTTTTTTAATATTATACAAAGATAGAACTTTTCAATTTAATACAAATAAAAAATTGTAATTGAACGAAGAAGCAAGATATTAAGAAGATATTTTCTGTTTATTGAATAAAATTTCAATAATAAAACACCCTCTTAAATTAATATATACCGAAAAGTAATTAAGCAAATTTTACTGCAAATTTTGATAATATTTGAATTATAACAATTTATATCTTTGTAAAAGAGTTCACAGAAGATTTTTATCTCAAATAAAATGTCATGTGCAACTCAAGGCGCACTGCGCTTATTCACATGTTTGGTTTATATTTCGCATTTATAAGTGATCTGTCGACTATACAAACGTCTTGAAATTGTCTTGTGATTAAATA
>JAUZNC010056881.1:0-13669 GCA_034780395.1 Vannuccia rotundouncinata | reverse complement strand
TGGGCCATTTCTACCTTGCAGCTACGTTGTTTCTCCACGTAGCTGCTACGTAGCAGCTACGTAAATTGTTTGTTGGGATAATACCAAAGTCTGTATAGCAAAATCTGTATGTTAAAATTTCAAAGTCATTGGTCACGTTAAAAAAATTGCTATTGTCAAAAAGTGACAAAATTGCTAGCACATCAAAAAAACCATTGAATTTCTGGAATAGATGATTTAATATTTTGCAATACAACGTCTGAGCCAATTTACTGAAAGAAAATATTAAATTAGTTCACGAGAAAGCATGACCACAACTTTTCTTCAGGTAAATAATGTCAGAAGACTGAAGCAGCCTCCATAGTTATCTGACAGCAACTTATGCGATAGGTACTTATAAATCTCCTGTCTTGAAGCGCTACGTAACACATGAAGAGATCGTCCAATTTCTGTATGAGCATATTCCAAGTTTTTCTGTTCTGTTAAGCCATTAGAAACAGTAGTAACTATATTGTCTTATTTTGTAATTGTTTTTCTGCAAATATGTTTTACTATCAATTAAAAAACGAAATTAAATACGAAAGGACCTATATATATGAAGTAAACGTATGACGAAAATTAACTCATATTTAATTACAGCCATACCTACATATTTATTAAATTTATATAAAAAATTACCTTTAAGATATTATATATTCCTACCTAGCTGTTATTATACGTAATTATTGGTCATAATTTTTAATGTTAATTTAAATTATAGCGAAAAGCGATAGCCAATGAAACTATGTAAGGATGCTGGGGAAAATAGAGGTTGGCTCTACTTGCGCCGGCATCCAAAAAAAATCAACTTACACGGATATCCCAGATGCTCGTGTAAGTGAGGCATTATAAGACGTGTCGACACAATTTCATAGTATTCCAAATTTCTCGACGATATTTTTTAGACTGTTAAAAATCGCCATTTTTCGTAATTCTTCTTCAAAACCCATTAACTACCCCTAAAATTCAACCGATTTTGATAATGTTTTCATTAGAAATTGGCTGAATATAAATTTATAAATATAAATTTATTTTGCTTTTAATCTAAAATTATTCGTAAAACAATCATTTTAAATCATTTTTTTTAAACATTACTAATGTACTTATTGAAAACTATACCATCAATATGGTACTTCAAATTTGAGGTTTACATAAAAAAATGAGTTACATGGATTGTGAAATTTTCAATTTCGTTACTATTACCATTACAATAATATCAGTTTAAATGTATTCTAAAATTGGATGAATTTCTACATTTCTTATACAATTTATAGATTTAGAGAGAATTACTACATAATGGTCCAAAGTGCAGTTATGGCTAGATATGTGGCTAGATATACTGCTGCTATATTGTACATTATAGAACATTAATAAAATTAATAATGAATGCAGCAAAATACTGTAATATTATTTTAAAGGCAATAAGTCCATAAAAGACCAAAGGCTTATTTGACAAAATAATTGATATATTACCGGTAACATAATACGTTAGCTCTGAAACGAAATTGTATAACATTTTTTGAGATAACCACGTTGTTAAAGATAAATATTATTGAAAAACACGATATAGATACTAACAAAAAGCTTGACTTGACTGAACTCCATTTAAAATTAAGGTTATTGAAAGATGTACAATTATTTACTTTACAGAAATAGTAAATAAATATCAAACAAAACGAATATGGGTATTTTGTTGGTTCTTGACCATTAAAGATTATCATTAAAAATGTGGCTGTCTCAAAATATTTTTAATACTATTTCATTTCAGAGCTAACATTGTCACCGATAATATTTCAATTCTTTTTATGGAATGAGCTAACAAACTTTTTGCTTTTAAATATATGTCAGGATCAAGTATATTCATTTATTTCATAAAACTATTTATACATATTAAAATTTGTTGTTCGAATTACAATATAGGTGAATATATATATTTATTATATTAATCACATAACTAATTATTATAGAAGATTTAGATATTTTGGTGGGAAAAAATTTTTAATGATATAATTTTAAAATAAAATTGTTTAATCGTAAAATATTATGTTTATTGAGAAAAAGCGAATTTAAATGTAATACCTGATTTTAAAAATATGTTATACGTAACTATGCAATTCTGTGATATGTACAGATTACCGATCCAACAGATTTTATGCAAACCATAAATAATACATCCAAAACAATTGGTATTACATGTATAGATAATATAATACAAAGAATAATTAATACTTATCACTATATTTTATCATGCATAAGTTCTATTCATATTTATCGATTTAAATTTAATACTCTAATTTATTAGATATAGTTCATCAAGAAAATATATATGACCAAGGAGAATTTTTATGATAATACATTGGCACCTAATTATTCGAAAACAATAAATTTTGCTAAATGGAAATATTTCAATGAAAAGGAACATGCAAATATTGATTTTACAATCGATTTAATTGATACAAATAAACAAACAATATTATGATTATTAACATTTTTATAAAATACGGCTAAATGCAAAAAAGAAACGAATATTGCAAGGAGTAAAAAGTTAAAACATTTCGAAATACTGGTGATTGTGTCACAATGAACCGAAGTCTGCAAACATGTTAATATTTGGCATAGGATTGGGTTTATTATTAATTTTATTTCTTGGTGTGTTATCATAAAGTACAGGATCAACACGAAAGTCAACATATTTAAGAGGACTATGACCACCAATTTCAGCTAAGAACTTTTGGAGACACTTTGATCTTCGCTGAACCTGTGAATGATTGGGGGATAGAGGTCTCTCCTTACAGTTAGCGCACCACAGCTTCTTTGGCGGGGCGACCTTAAATGAAATAAAGAATGGAATGAAACGCAACAGGAATGGAAAGAGGTCAAAGAACTTTTACGATTATGTAGAGGGAATCACACAAGATTAACACAGGATTAACACACAACGTTAAGTAAATTGTTAACTATTTCAGACCATGCTGCATTGATGGATGAATAATTTAAACATCCATTTAAAATACATAATATAGAATAATTGTTTAAACAATGATTCTATATTCGCATTATGCAATCAATTATTGAGCCGAACTATGATTAATTGGGAGCGTATTGAATAGACCTTTTTAAGTAAAAAGATAATATGCATATTCTTAATTTCTGAAAAATATATATTTTGTAGAATTTTTCGTTAGTCAATCTGTTTACTACACTACTAAAAGTAGTATATTATGACATTATTCATTTTAATCAGAATAATTTTACCAAACTTAAAATATTTCCATGCGATGTTATTCCTTCTTAAAAAATAGTTGGTACCTTCAAGACAGCCTTTCTAGTAGCTTGAGCGATGAGGAAATTCATGGCAATATCTTCACATCCCAAATTAATATCAATATATTCACGAACAGAAGCGCCTGAAGCGGTCATCATGTTTTGATAAACATGTCCATAATACTGAAAATATAATCGCAAATGACATAACAATTCTTCTTAGTTATTTTTGTATTATGAAAGTTGCAACCTTGTGAAAGAAAGCAGCTCCAGTAAGAATTATTGAAGCCTCATTACTCCTCCCAGAGTCATAAATTTCGTGAATTCCCGTCCTATTGTCAAAGTGATGCAGTCCACTTAAGAATCCAACTAACCGATCTGAATGTTCACACCAGACCTGAAATCAGACAATATTGTGTCAATCTACAAAACATAACATGCTGACAACTACTTATTGTTCATAGAACATTTTAAAATATATAATATAATCTTGCGAATATTCTACTGTTATATCGAAAAGTAATATTTCAAAAGAAACTGTTTTTTAATGAAAAATATGTTATTAAAAAACGTGAAACAACCGGGAAACAAACCTGAAATGCAAATTCTATTTCATCAATGGTAAAAGCTTGCATATCATCATCAAGAGATAAGACAGCTTCAGTTTCAATCTCGTCAAAAGGAATAAATCGATTGTGTAAGGAATTCTTGGGCATTTGAAGTATTGTTATGGACTTAGAAAGCTTCGGCCACTTTGATACTAAAAGTGAGGAAATGAAAACGAGATCGTTGTAACAACATATTTCTAAAACTCTAAAATCATTAATTGATTGGGAAAACAACCAGATTTAATTCTTCCTACCATCTGGTGGTGGTTTGTTTGGATTATTCCAGACAACAATAATCCTACGAAGACTTGGCGCGCGTGAAAGGTTTTTCAACAACTGACTTAAAGAGAGGAACCGATCAAAGGTGAGAACCACAGCGGTGAAGCCAAGTTGAGTGGGGGCGCGTTGCGGATAGAATAAGGGAACTCGTGGGAACCTGACCTGGAGAAGCGTGAGAAAGAAGAAGTTCAACATACTGCTAACCCATTGTAATGAGAACGAAATTAATGTTACCTTCTCATAGTCGAGTTCATTCCACGCAGAGTAGGATTTGGCGAGAGTAGGAAACACCCTGTCATTGAGAATATCTAGTGTGGTAAGAGCAATGCGGCCCATTGTCGACATATATCGATTGAAAACATGGGTCACGTGACCACGAAGGAATTCAATCTCACTCGAGGAGAAGCGTTCAATAATTTCGGCCAGATTAATCAGCTCAGATTTACGAATTCGGATACTGCATCTAAAAATATTAAATACAAATAATATCTAACAAAGGTGTTTCATGTATCAATCGATTAAAACAAACAGATTGGCAACTCACCTCTTCCAATCAATAACTTCTCGAAATGGAAGTAACAATGTATCGTCTAGGATAAGGGGTACACAACCCGCTTTCATCACGTCAAACAGAGTTGACTCTCCGTTTCGGCCATCTCTAATCACAGCACAGAGCACACCCTGACCCAGAACTTGCGGATAACTGTATGTTGAAGTCGGCACACCTCGTTTACAGCGAGTCATTGTGCGGACATCAGTGGTCCTTTGATTGCACTGCTCAAGGACTAATAAATGTGAAGAATTCCAATAACCAGTTTTCAACAGATCATCCAAAACGGAGTACCACTTGTGTTCCCGATTCCAAGATGGTATTATTAGGTTATAGATTCTTTTTTGTTCGAAGATATTTTGATTGGCAACATAAGGATTAAAAGTGGGAATTGAAACATCAAAAGTGGATCTGTAGGAGATCGATGAGAATCCGGAACCGGCAAGCATAGCAAGACCCATTGGAAGATTAAGAGCTGTTGATGGTCCTGATTTGGTACCAGGTAACATGTTGAACAAAAGATGATTGATGCCATTGTTCCAACTGTAAAAGAAACATATTGATAATGTTCAAAGTAACATGTGGAATCTAATAATCCTACAATATATTTTTTGTATACAAATGGAGACTACAAGAATTTGTATAGAACTTGTAATACAACTTTTAATCAAAAGATATTTAAAGTGCAGAAGATAAATAACGTGCAGAAAAACCGACAAGGATATTTCAGTTTTATTTGGGTTGAGCTTCAGATGATGGTTGTTGAACCAATCGGAAAAATGTAAAATGCAAGTTTCTATAGAGGTTACTGCAGAATTGGAATTGCCACTTTTGAAAGTAATGTACACAGAGTTGTCGTCGGCATACATTTGGTAAAATAAGTTGTTGTGCGAAATAATATCCAAGATTGGTGTAATATAGCAGAAATAAAGTAAAGGCTGAGTAAAGAGCCTTGTGGTACGTCCATTGAAAGCGGAATAAATTTTGAAATAAAATTCATGACACGAACAGCTTGAGTTCTGCCAGACAAATAAGATGAGAACCATTCTACTGCATTATCTTCAATACCAAATCTGGTTTTAAGTCGGTCAATCAGATAAGAGTGATTTATTGTATCAAACGCGGCAGATAAGTCGAGGAATACGACGCAAGAAATAAGTTCGTCGTTAATGAAACTTGCAAGGTCGTTGTGTAGTTTGGTAATGGCAGTTTCTGTTGAAGATCAACACGTAGGCTGATTAGAATGTAGACAAAAGATTCCTGGAAGTAAAGAATTGGTTCATTTTTTATTAACAATTCTTTCAATAAATTTTGAAACGAATGTTAATCTGGTTAATGAAGGTTCTGTCGAATTTCTTTATTCAAATATATATATTTTTTAATAAAGGAGTAATTATGGCTGTTTTTCAGAGGTGGGTAATTTACAAAAACGAAAGGATGTATTGGCGATAACACAGAAAACACGAATAAGTTGCTTAGAACAGGATTTAATGACATGAGTAGGTGGAGGGTCAAGACTGCCAGATTTGGATTTCATGTGAGAAAGAATTTCTTTCACATCTTTATATGTGACAGTAAGGAAATTCCGCAGTTTTGAAACAGCTGTTGAAAAATTTGTTGGGTTATCTGGAGGAATACAAGAAAGCTTAAAGTTAGGTTGGATATGTGAATTTTGGAGTTTAAAAATGATATAAAGTTATCGGCACAAGTTTTTACGGAAGTAAATGTGGTTAAAGTAACTGAATTGTTTTTGTGCAGCAGTGTATTAATTGCTGTCCAAAGTTTTTTAGGGTGTCTTTGTTTTCGTCCACATTATTAGAATAGTAGGTACTTTTCGTTTTCACAATCAATGATCGAACAAGATTTAGTTTGTTAGGGTTAAGTCTGTCAATGGTTTTCCTCCACATAGATTTCAGTTTTCGACGATTTTTATTTCACTACATATGTTGTTATTGAACCACGGGGCTGTAGGTTGGTTTTTGATTTTCATTAAAGTAGGAGGCACATGCTTATTAATAAGATCGATAAAACTGAATTATATTGATTTAGCAGATAGGTTACAATACATCTTAACAGTCTCACCGGCTGAGGGTACTCGGTGTTTTACTTCATTAATGAGTTTTGAATTTTCGAGCTGTTCCAACTGTGTCAGGTCTGGTTTGATGATAACTTGTTTGAAGTCAGTAGTAGAACGTAAATTTGGAGAGAGTTTTAAAATTGTGTACTTTTCTTTCACCCAACTAGGGTAATGATGAGTGGTCTAAATTTTTTGTCAGGATTACTTTTACCAAAATGTTTAGTCAAATTAATCGTGAAGTTAGTTAGGACTTTAATTTCTGAGAAAATGTTTTTAATATCAGATAAGTCAGTAGTGGTATCGGAGTCTTCTGTTAAGTTAAAAATTATGGAGTTATTCTGTTTAGCATTATTGTCTCTTTCTTCTTGTAAAATTACTTTGAAATTAGTAGGCGTAGGATTGATTTGTTGATTCGTTTAATTGTCTATTGAACTCAGCTTTAAGACTGGAGATTTCGGTATGGAGAGATTGATTTTCCTTTTCAAGCTCTTCCACTCTGATAGTAAAAACATTGGTTAAATCATACATTTGTTTGTTGAAAGCTAGAGTGCAGTGAGATAGTTTATCTTGGAACTCGTCAAATTTCTTATTGATAATAGTTTTGATTGAAGTCACTAGTGTAGTGCTATGCAGAGGGACAGAGCTTGAATCACAAGTTAAATGCTGCCTAGTTTGTCAACTTTTTTACTTATAATAAATGCACTTATACACAAGTAATCAATATAATTATATATTTTAAAACTATTCAATAATGAGAATTTTATCATTTTATAATCAGAAAAAGATTTAAATTATTGTTAACTATAAAATAATATTTTAAACATTTATATGTCAAAACATCTTATGAAAAATATATTAGAATTATTCTAAATACCCAATGGAAAAAATAAACAGTATAGTAACTTGAATGAAAAATACACATAAATTAATAAGTTGATACAAATCAGATTTTTACTATTTATGCCTATTTTTATATTAATAATGCTATAACTTAAAACATAAATACCCAAATATTGCTTTTTATAATTTACTTGATTTTTAATTAGTTTATTGATAGAATTTAATCAGATTCTGATAAAAGAAATCTGGTTTTGAGAATTATATTAAGATTGAAGTTTGTCAATTTTGTTTTATCAAAGGCTAGTTGTTATATTCTCTTATCTTACTAATATATATAATATGTATCTAATGTCAAAAGAAATTTTATAAACAATAAAATATGAATAGCAAAATAGATTTTAACATACAAAAGCATGCTATCAGTTTATTTGCCATATATCACTGAGAAGTTCTTCAAGGACTAGTGTTATAAATTTGATTATTTTAAGTAAACTGTCTTCCAAAAAAGTAGGATACAAAAATATAATAACATAATAAGTATTTGAATTATATATAATTTGAGCAACGCCATGAAAGCAATTTCAACTAAAACTGAATTATTAATATTATATCATTAATATTGCATAGATTTACTATTTAAAATTCAAATATTTGTAATAGATTTAATATAGAAGATACATATTATCATAGGTATATTAGCTTACCTATTATAGATTAAATATTGAGGATAGCATAGATATAAGGACAATACCATGATGCATTACATTTTGCAGGCAGCAATGCATAGATTTGTTGGGTGCTACATGCCCTCAAAATTTATACATTGCTGCCCTTAAAATGTAATGCATAATCATATATTACATATAATTCAATAATCCCTCTTATTCAGAATAGAGTGTGATTTTAACTATTTTGTGTAATATAATGAGTAGGAAAACTATTAATTTAACATTTTTCTGATAGAAATCTACATAAATTTAGTAGATGATTTCAATAATATGTCAGAGTGTTTCAGAGATGTGCATCATAAAAATATACAGGTATATATAATAAAGCAAAATATGAAACTATCTAATTTTATATGATATACAATTATAGGCGTACCTGACAAAATTATGCAACCTTCAAATACAGGATACTTTTACTACAAAAATCAATAATCCTTATTCCTGTGAATCCTGTACTTGGATTTTTTATGAATAAAATGTAAAGCCATAAATGAGCTCAATATTTGCTTTGAATGGTTAAATAGAAGATTGCTGGCAATAAATTAATAACCTAATAATTGCATAATATAGGTAAAACTCAGTAGTTATGTTTCTCATTTCTAATATTTTAGATAAAAAAATATATTTTATTGTTTAAATTTTATATATATAGTGGCATTGGAGTAGCCAATGCAGCCCATTGGCATTTTTTAGTCATGTTTGTATCCCTAGATAAGAGATATTAATAAACTTATGTAGCTAATGTAGGTATGTGCATATAACTCTTGGTGTATTCTAGGACTACCTCTACTGTTGTGACTCAGTCTTGGTGCTTTTAACATCTACCTCTACTGTTGTGACTCAGTCTTGGTGCCTTTAACATCTACCTTTACTGTTGTAACTTAGTCTATGGCAGGCATGAGAACAACTGATCATAAAGGAACAAAAATTTTGTTTTAGGGTCCACCTACACCTGAAAAATCAGGTTACTACTGGCAAATTTAAAAAATCCATTGTATTAGTAAAATAAAAAATTGCATGTATCAGGATTTATAAAACTTGTTTTATATATTTTGGTTTATTATATAGTTACATAAAATTTTAATATTTTATTAATAAAGTAAAAAAGTTAAATAAATATAAAGTATAATTACCTTTCATGAGAATTCAGCATTCTTGAAATAATATTTTTGTTAATATTTTGACCATTGAGTAAATCCAGGTGAGGTATAAAAATACAAGCTTTTGATGGATTATTGGTATAATATTTACTATTATATATTGCTGACAGAATGTCATTGAATTCTAAACTTTTAATTGGTGAAATGAAAGATTTGTTTTCATATGCATATTTATATTCTGGGTAGATATAAACAGATATTAATTTATTAGTCAATAAACTTTGTAATGAACATGGATAAACATCTACACAAGTATGATATGTACATTTTTTATTTTTTGAATTTGAAACAGTTTCCTTTAGTGCAATAATGTAAGAAGTGTCAGGTTTAGGTAAATGAACATTTGATATTAAAATTATAATAATGCACAGAA
Organism: Vannuccia rotundouncinata; assembly: GCA_034780395.1. Classification (NCBI taxonomy): domain Eukaryota; kingdom Metazoa; phylum Platyhelminthes; order Proseriata; family Coelogynoporidae; genus Vannuccia; species Vannuccia rotundouncinata. The sequence goes on along the minus strand of JAUZNC010056881.1, from coordinate 3,772 downwards.
TTAAAGAAAATATTGAGAAATATTTTAAAAAGGACAAAAATTTCATTTTGGATATGTAAAATTTCCACTTTAATTATAATCTAATTAAAATGATAATGTAATCCAGCTTGTGCAGCTTGTAATGTAGCTTGTGGAGTATAGTAGACTGTAATTCTATATAAACTTGAATCTAATTGATTTTACTGATATCATTATTTATATCAATATGTTTCAACTATATATGAAAAGTATATTAAATCAGTAGAATATTTTATAGTTTTAATTTAAAGATAAAAAATATTAATCCATAATAATTAATATCTGTGTGTTCGTAGTTAATACCAGGGAAAAATATAAAATCTTATTTAGGGCAAATAAACCAATTTCACCGCAGTTTAAAATAAATTATTAATATTGCATTAAAACACTAATTAAATGCGACCCAAAAATATGAAGAAGGACTGTATATAATTGGAAATGCCACACATATGTCATTTATACGAAAAAAAACAAAGAAGAATTAGGCAAAAACCAACATGAAGTGATACAAAGAGAACTATGGTGTAAAAAATGACTTACGAGCGGGTCGAAATAACGATAACAATATTTATCAAGTATACCAGTTTTAGTGAGTAAGTTTGGATGAATTCATTAAGAACATATCAACAAACGCTAGGTTATCTCAATGACAAAGAATGCAACGTGGTCGAAAAGATCTACTTTTTTGTGTGAAAAATATTGGAGCTGAAATCTATTTTGTTATTGCCATATAAATACCTGTATATAATTATATCAACATCAGAATACGTAGGTACCTTTGAAAATAAGAAATATGTTTCGGCTTATGATGTCAGAAATGACAGATCCATTATAAGGTTCGTTAATTATAATACCTACATTTATTAAACAAGTAATAATATGGTATTTTATACATTATTTAAATGTATACCTGATAATTAATACACCGCACGTCCACACATACATATTATACGTTTTTTTCGTGAATCCGGAGTTTCATGAATGTTTTAGTACTTCAACTACAGTTTCATTTCATGCAATCCCATGATCACGAATGAAAAAGTCATTGTGTGGACACTAAAAAATGCATAAAACTTTTGTTTTATAAAAAAACGCATGAAAAAAAGAATTAAAGCTGTAAATGGCATTTTTGTTTATTACAGCAAATTATTAAAGTTAAGAGCAATACATAAAATAAAATAATTATTTAATTATCACAGTTTATTTGCCGAGCTTAATTTATTACTTAATTTAATAACATCATCTCATTATTTAGTTTCAGTGGATCATGTTTAATTCAACCACGAAACTCGGCTGGCACTATACAGGAGAAAACCAAGAATTGTAAAATAGCCATCAGATCGCCCTGGATTGCAGAACGTACAAACTAATACACAAAAAGTCAGGATAGTTCCGACAACAATGAAATATGGTTACTTTGAATAAATGTTGGCACTTAAACAGATTTTATGGTGATCCCCATTTTTCTACTGCGCTAGCTATGACGGTTTCATACCTATATGTTACAAAGTTTTTAATTGTTTTATGATTATCTTTCTTTATTAGTAGGTATATGATTAAATTTTTCTTTTTTTAATTCAAGTTTTCAATAATTCAATATATTATTACAATTGTTTTAATTGCAAATTTTAGATCTATTATGTATATACCTATAAAAAATACTTTTCAAGTGCATTTACGTGAACAATTATAGCAGAATTACTTATATATATTGTTATAAATATCAAAATTTGCATTTCCATAGTACATATAAATCAATTAAATTAAAATGTGTTGTAGGTGTATTCTTTTAGAGAAACTCCAGATACATTTTAATTTAATTGATTTATATGTACTATAGGCATTGCAAATTGTGATATTTATAACTACACATAAAAGTAATTCTGCTATAATTATAACTTCCTAGAACTCCCTCGATCGCTATTCTTTTTTAATACTATATATTTTGATAAATTTGGCGAATTTATTATGGTTTTTTACCAACAAAAAAAAGATTTGAGTTGGGTCTTCTACATAATATCTTTTTTGAGGTTGCGTAACTTTTACCATAGTAAAGTTACCATCTCCTTTACCATCTCTTAATATAAAAATCTTGAGAACTATACTGAAATTAAAACTAGTGAACAGATTATTGAAATTTTGAATATTGAAATTGTTTAAAAGTAATTAATAATAATTTACAAAGAAGATTTTTTAATTGTGTGTAACATGAGTTGAACCTTCACAGATAGCTTTTCAAATAAAACAAAGTCCACATAAAATGAAATTTGTTTGTACACGTTCACTATTTGTTAATTTCATTGTAAGTAATTGTTTAAATTAAATATTTGTTTTCTTTTAATTCTGTTTGTTTAAGAATGAGAAGTATTGAACTTTTAGTAAAAACACTAATTGGGACATTGGTAAAAGTCTGCGAATTTTTCTAAAACATTTTCATATAATAATGGCGACTCTAGCTGGCCTAAACCCGTAATTTGACAGATTTAAAAAAACTTTTTACAGTAAACCTATTATTTTTAAGGTTTGACATAATAGTAATTTCATACACCTCAAATTGATTACCAATAAATTGATTATAGGACAACAAATGACGGATTAAATGAAAACGAAAAAATTATAAATAGTCTATGAAATATCACAAAACAGGGCAAATTAGCATAATCATTAAGACTCCCAAAATGAATATTATATTATTAATTTCCACTGTACACAACTAAGCAAAATTTATATATATTGTTGTTGACGAATACCGTCTTCGTCGGATGGATTGCGATTCCTGATAAAAAAACCAATCCGTTCGATAAGGACAGTATCCAAGATGGTTTATTATATATACATATTATGATATTCATGGATTGTTTTCATACAAGTTTGATTAAATTATTGATTAATTTGTTCCTTTCTTTCATTAAATATTTTGTCCGACATTTTTATGCATTCATATATAATATATTCATTAATATGAAATTACTAATTTCAAATTTTATTGACTAATATGATGCCAATTCTGTAGAATAGAATTTAAAGATATTGAAAACACATGGAAATCCGGAAAGTGGACTAAAGAGTACAAAACTTACTTACTTAATTACATACATACAACATTTATATAACACAATACACGATCCATTTGTTACTTACAATATGATTGAAGAAGTCGAGTCCAGACTGATTTTTTTAACTATCATCACATATTTCTATAAATTACAACGTAATCACAGTTGTCACTTTTACTTAACCGAAAATGATAGAAAATTTTCTCATAGAAAAGCATTCAAATATATATATATATATATATATATATGGGGACCGAATCATAGTTCATGTACATAACTCTTAGAACTACATCCTCTCATAATATTTGATTTTTTAAATTGAAATAATTTTGGTACTGTCATAAAATTATAGTGAAATGAAAAAATACAAAATATTTTTCGCGATACATTCAGAATCTAATTCCAATAAGTTCAATAATAAAATGTTGTAAAACGATCAAATGCGAAGAGTATTTACTTATTTACTTTTAATGGTTAATTTAATTGATATTTTTTTCTGCAGAAATTTGCACTTTCGTCACATCTCATAATAAGAATTATATATATATATTGCCAAATATTAACTAAACGAGTAAATATAACACGAAATCTATTTTCAATTGATAAAGCAATATTGTTAATGCAGTAATTACTCCCAAAGAGAGGAAGAAATTGACAACATAAAAAAATGGGCACTTGAAAATAATTTATCTTTGAAC
>JAUZNC010056879.1:0-13677 GCA_034780395.1 Vannuccia rotundouncinata | reverse complement strand
CAACAAACCAATTAAGCCACACTAGCAATGTTGTACGTCGAAGACCTGGGTATTTAAACAAGTCAATGAAACGATCTTGATCTGAATTTAATTTAACTTTGTAGATTTCTAAGGAATTCGGTTATTTCGGTAAGCAATTTACCGCATGACTTTGTCGGCTTTTTCTATTTGACCTGTTCCAAAAGGCCATCTTGGGGATTCGTACAAAACAAAATTAACAGAAAGGAGAAGACAAACCGGAATGCACAAAATAAGTTGCAAATGGATGTGATTTCGCACAAAGTATCCAACAAGGGCTAATGTGCATACACCAATTGCCCATCCATTTTGGACAGTCATAAGCCAGATAGTTCTAAATTTTGAAACAGTGACTTCAGCCGTCATTGTATAAAGAGTAGTTAACTGTCCTCCATTTCCAATACCAGCAATGAAGCGAAGGGGAGCATATGACCAATATGTTGGAGCGAGGCCGGCAGCTGCATCTTCCTCCTGTTAAAACCGGAATAACTGTGATAATTCAGGGAAACATTTTGGCTGCCATCATTAAAAACAATAAGATATATTGGTATTTTCCATGTGAACCAACCGCTTTTAGCATTGTTTCCAAACTCTTTTTTTTTGTTGTTGCCGCGAATTTTGTTATTTTACGATTAAACTGAACCAACTAATTCTTTAAATGGTTAAATTTTATATTGAATGACAATGCCACCTTTACAAAATCTCGAGAGGTGGTGTCCTTAATAGATAAGAAATTAATTATACGACAAATGTAAAGTTAATCTTAAGCAGGCGGATAATATAAAAAATGAGATATTTTTCTCAAATTTTTACAATAATTAGTTACGCTGATTTTATGAAAAGTAATTTCAAATAAAAAGAAGTGCGTCACAAAGTTTGAACTTTGATCAAGTATAAGTGAACCATAGGATAATGCTGGAAACTATAGCATATATTCTATTTTGACGACAGGGGTCATAACTGTTGAAATTTTATATTATAAAAATCAAGTGAAAATCAATACATAAGTACGTCATATAGATACAGATTTATAAAGTATCTAAACCAGCACAGATACCCTAAGTTATCTGACCGAAATCTGTTTTCGTTTCATATTCTTTGTAGGCAGAGATATAACTTTTCTCATTATATATTTTGCAAAGTTTAATTTGTGTTTATTAATCAATCTATAGTCATTCAATCGATAGTTTAACTATTTCAATGAAGACTATAGTGTTGACATTCGATCCAATAACGTTTTAACGTCAGTATTAAAGAAAGCTCGCTATAAGCATTTTCAATAAATCAAAAATTGTGTAAGTTAGTACGAATAATTAAAAAGATTGTGGTACGTTATTTCCAGGAGCCATATTTCCAAAGCTACTTTTCATTTTCACTTATACTTACACTTAAGTGGATTCCGTATTTACAAAACCATTTTTCCCTTGAATTTCTCACTTAAAGTTAAGTGAACTATTTACCTTACTTAATCATTTTTAAGTCCTTAGAAAATCCAAAAATAAATAATTTGTTTAATATTTTTTTTAAATTTACGATATCTGCGTTCTGCTTTCTATTTATTGCACTAAAAATTGTATCATTTTATTTTAGTTAGATTTATATTAATTGTTCACGAAAATACTGTTAAAATGAGAAAAAGTTAGTCTAAGTGAAAAGAATCAAGTATATACAAAACGATACAATTGGATTCCGATACATGAATATATGAATATTCAAATATACATCATTTCAAATAAATGTTCTAGCAATAGCGTCTCTACGCTCCATGCCTTTCTCATCCAGGACATTGTCGTCATACATCTCATCGGCGTCTTGGTTATCTGCGGTGTGTGATCAATAGTTATGTGAACTCTCATACAAAAATTCTGTAAACAAACACAGCCTGCAATAATCCGTGAAGGCACAACTCGCAAACTTTTCAAACATTTACATGGTCCTTTTAATATAATAATACAACGCTCTACTGTCGAGCGCGATGAACAACGTTATTAAACAACTTTGGTGAAGCAGGAGATTCACAAGTGATACAGCTTCGTGTTGATATAGGCCTCTTCGAAAAATGATTCTCCAATCAGAAATGAGATCAGTCGATATCCGATCATTTAAGGCATATATACCGCTTTTATTATAAATAATCGTTGATTGTAATGATTGTTAGCCTAGTGTATGCCATCGAATCTGCATGGTAACTCCTATGACCTCTAAAAAACTTGTTCATGCGTAATAGCGCAGGGCAATTTCGAGTTGTTCGGTTACTGGTAATGCTGACCCGCGTTTTGTATTTCTTGTCGGGCCATCTTCCAGATAATTTGACAGAATAGTAAATATTTCCGTTGACAGTCTATAGAGTGTTATAAAATCTTCCCATGACAGCCAGCCTGTTTACTGTTATAGGTGCATGCTTTACAGGATAAACTTGGTCATTATAACCGAAATACTCAAATCTCTTTAACTTACTTATACATCCAACACGCTGCATTTCAATTGTATTAAAAGATATTAGTTATAGTTTTGAGAGGCTATTTATTGGGCATTGTTTATATTTTCGAATATTTCAGAACCTCAGCAGTATGCCTGTATAATATTGTAATATGTGAACTAATAAACTCATGTTGTATGAATAAATGTTCTCATTGTTTACCCATTTCCACATTACCTAAACTTTACAAAAAAATATTCGTTTTACATAAAATATTGTTCATATAAAAATATACCTGTTTTTTACATAAAATATCTTTAATTTAAATTATAAAAAATATTTTTATGTATTTGACTAACAGATTGAATAAGACAAGGACAGACATAGTTATTTAGAAGTTTACATGTAAGATTACTATGTCTTTCTACTTAAGTGATACATTTTTAAAAAAACACCAAAGTTACTTAAGTATAAGTTAAGAGAGTTTTGAAAATATGGCTCTATAGCATCGGATATGACATCCAAACAAACCAAAAAATCTTTGTAATCATTTAAAAAATCTCAATTTTGTTTGAAAGAATTTTTCAAAATATAAAATTTAAAAATCCTTTAATAATAATAAAATTATAAGATATAATGACAATAGTGTAAAGTAATAATCAATGTTGGATGGGATACAGGCAAAATTATTTTACTTTGTGGATGGGTAAAGTCAATACGTATCTATTTTTACAAGTTTATATGTTCACATACCAATATCCATTCACATTAAAGAAAGCTTTCTATAAAAATTTGTATGTGAATTTTCTGTGCAACATGTAAAAAAGTATGTAATTATTCGCTTTTGTTGATGCATCGTTTTTATTCAATTTTGTTTGACTAAAATAGTTTAAATCTGTAAAATTAAGTAACTTCATTTTGATGCAAAAGGGTTATGAAAAATTGCCTATGGAACAAACGTGAAATTAATTATATATTTTGATGAATACATTGAATTATATGTTTGAAACAGATCAATATAAAAGCAAGGAAAACATTGATTATTATAATGTCTAAATATTCTGCTGAAAAATACATGATTTAGAAATTGCAATTTCGTGGTCTGTATCTATAGTGTCCAACTTTTGTTCTCGACTTCGCAACAACTTCTCGCCTTCTTCTAGCGTCATAGCAAGTGTGCGTCCTTTAGTTTCGGACAGAAAGAAGCTTCCAATAGACGCACAAATGGGGAATACACCAAGAAAAAGGAATGGTAATGGTGTCCAGAAGACTTTCAAGAGTACCAGCTCAGGGGCGATCATTGCACCAAAGTGAGCCCATGTGGAGCCAACTCCAATGCCGACGTTGCGAATTACAGTTGGAAACACTTCAGCTGAATACATCCATATTAAATCAATACACATAGAAAAGCAAAATTGACCGAAAAATGCAACGATCAAAAGAGGTATTTCGAAACCGTCCCGACCATACATCGCTGAACATGCGAAACAAGCGATTCCCCCCACACCAAAACATGTCGTCAGTGAATATCGACGGCCGAATCGAATGGAACTCCAGAGGGATAGAGCCCTTGCCGGGAGCCCTTCAAGCGATAATATAGTAATGTTTATATACACATTCCCGCCGATATATGCCAACAAAAAGTACATGGAAAAAAATCCTAAATTACTAACTAACCAATTTAGCCAAACTAATAGTGACGTTTTTCGAAGTCTGGAGTATCTAAAAAGGTCTATGAAACGACCTTGACCTTTCTGAATACTGATCTTTTTTCTATAGGAGGCGTAAGCCTCCTTAAGCGAGAATTCACCAGGGATTTCTTTATTGTTGCATTGAGCCATTTTAAGCATCACGTGATCGGCTTTATCAATCTTGCCCATTCCGAAGAGCCATCTGGGTGATTCGTAAAGAATGAAATAGATGCAGAGAATGATACAAATTGGAGCTGAGAGAATAAGTTGCAAGTGAATATGATTGCGAACAAAGTATCCGATAAGTGAAAATAAACATACTCCTATTGTCCAGCCATTTCGAATACCCATCAACCAAAGTGGTCTAAACTTGGGATCTGTAATTTCCGAAGTCAGAGTGTAAGCTGTAGTTCCCAAGCCTGCACATCCGATTCCAGCAAAGAATCGGAGCAGAGCGTATGACCAATATGTCGGAGCGACTCCAGCAGCCGTGCTGAATACACACAGATGAATAGTTGAAGCAAGTAATCCGACCATCCGGCCGTACATGTCAGAAATGTACCCATACAAAATGCATCCAATTAGGAATCCACCGAAAAAGAATGTTGTGCTCAATTGAACAAGATATTCCCGTTTACACACAAGTTTGTAGGCACTACGTATCGTAGATATATAATCATCTTGAGAAAAAGTCCATTTCCGACACGGTTTTCGGTAAACTTCTCCGGTAATAGAGTTATTAAATAGTAAATCACATCTTTCTGCCGTAACATTGATTTCTTCTGAAACATTTTCAGGAATTCTGCATATGAAGTCCATTTTTCCACCAGTTAAAATTGGCATGAGTGTCACCATTGCAGTAAAAATTTTGGCCACGATCATAAAGAGTAAAAGAATAATTTGGTATTTTCCATGTGAACCAACCTTTTGTAGTATTTTTTCAAATTTCATTTTATTTTTAAATATACCCAAATGGACACAAATGGAACAGCTTAACTCTTTGACTTGTCCGATTAAAAAGAGAACATGACATGTTAAACAATTAAAACACTTCAAATTTTTTAGATAAGATATTTGTTCTGACCAATTAAAATAATTGCATATCTGTGAGCTGAGAGGAGCGCATTGAGATAAACAACTTTATAAATCAGTAACTGCTCAAAACTATAAATCAAAACTGTTCAAAATATTTAATTATATTTCCAATAGTAGTATTACAACAAAATATGAATTTTTGGTATTCCGTTTTTTTATCCTTTTTAGGCACAGTATAAAAGATTTTAATGTTATTTTTTAATTTTCTAAATAAGAAAACAAAAGGTTTTATGTAAACTGAATTTTAAAATTCGATAGTAATGAAATCAATTGAAACATTGCATAAATTGTACAATTATAAAAGATAACTAATATACAATTGTGCTAAATGTTTAGTTTTTAGGATTGTATGGATATGTCTTATTACCTAGTACAAACGTAATTTTATTACATTGTTAAAATATATTTACTTATTTGTTAATTTAAATTTTGTTTCTTATAATTTTTTCTATCATAAAATTTCTATTTTAATAGTTCGCTGAAGTGTTTTTGTGTGTTCCCTTTTAAGTTGTTCCAATAGAATCTGTATCAATGAACTAAAACATCTGAAATAGATCATTCAAATGTGAGTTAGTGCATATATGATTCAATTTATGAAGGGGCCATCGACAAATAACTTTACTCTTTCTTAGTGGACTTTGGCCGTTGAGGGAGATGTTTCCGAAAATCCATAATTAATAATTTTATTTTAAAACAATATTATAGTGTATAGATAAACCTCCTTTTATTTTTTCTCATCTATAAAATTATAGTAAACAAAATAACTCATATATTAAAATACATTTCAAAACTACACTTATGTTAACTAAACTTACCTGTGGTAGGCTTGCTTTTTAAACAAAAATGGAAACAAAACAACTGATAAATTAATGATTAAATAAGATTTAAATAAGAATTAATTTAAATACATATAAACTACAAATATTTACGAGAATGACGAATTACTCGTCATCTTAGATTTCAGAAACACTGATTTTTAAAAATAAACATTGAAATCTAAAAGTGCGCATTTAATGAGCTAAAAGTACCCACTTAATGAGTCTTAAAATTAAAAGTCGTTAAATAAGCACTTTTGTAAAAAAAATCTATTAACATTTATTATTATTGATATCTCACTAGAAACACAGAACCAATAACAATGCATTATTAATATTTGTACTTTCTGAAACCTTAATTTATACTTTGGGAAGGGGGTCTGAACCTTAACGACCAAAGTCCACTAAGAGACAAAAGTTATTTGTCTAAAAGTCGTCTTTTTTGCATATAAGTTTCTTCATTTGGTACTTTACACGAAATAAACAAAGTAATTCAAATATATGCAAAAATAATTTTATTATATTTTAACAATATATATATAATTTTAAATTATAGAAACATAATGAATTCGAAGTTCGTGTGATTAATATTATGAAATTGGGAGGTTAATTGTATTACGTATATAAACATATATTATACGAAATAGTCAGAATTAACTATAGGAAAAAATTTTAAATATTATTTTACATAATAGATATGTTTAACACATTAGTTATGTACTTATTTCAGAAAACAAAATGAACCAAAAATCTAATAGATTATGTATATTATTCAGATCAATGAATATACAACGAATACAAATATTACAATGAACAATTACGACAGATATTTCAAAAGTAGGTAGTTACAGTCTATATTGTAAACAAATATTTTACATACTATAGTTAAGTTTAGGTACATATATAATAGGGGATTTATAGTAATTAGAGCTTTAGAATAAGTTTTCTGAAAATACGTAAAAGTTTAATGTATGGTAATAAATCAAGCTATTCTTGTTGATTTTTTAGAGCTCAGAGTAAATGCCAAAGCTACTGTCATTGTGTTGTCAATAGTCTGTTCGAACTTGTCACGAATTCTGTAGATTGACATCTTGATAAGGGAACTACTTCAAAAGTATCCTGACATTTCATTTGCACAATGTTTACATTCTCACTCTTTCACCATTGTTTTAAAATACACTTGTGGGGTGATTACCCACAGCTAGCAACTGAGTAGTGTTTGTAACGTGATCCTGAGATGTTGACTAAAATATTCGTTTTGACAGACTTGAAAAGAAGTTTTCTATATTTGCTATATTTACACAGTATATTCACTAAGTATACAACCTTTTGAAACTGTGTGAACAATATAGTGTAATATACAAAATATGACTTCTAATGCTAAGATTCATCGAAAATATAATATAAATCATATTTCCAATTTAATTAATTTAAAATTAAATAACCTCGCTATATTTCGGCCTGTTTTTGTTAAGATGCCAACTAATAAATATAGAGATAATGTCAGAATTTTCGCGCTCCTTGACGTAACGGTTTAAAACAAGCCATTTATAACGCTTTTATTAATAAAAATAATAAATATATAAATTGAAATTTATTCATAGAAATAACTAGTAAATAAAATTGTATCATTTAAATTAAAAAAAACTCAATCATTGATACAAAAGGAGTGGGCTAGAATTTATTCCAACATACACATTTTATTATATCAAATAGATACGGCTTTTGTAGAGCGCAACACCCTCAAATCTCCTACAAATACACTAGCTATAACTTTTACATTTATATAAAATTATAGTCTTTCATTTGATTTTCTCTTTCGTATTATTATTGTATTTGTTAATATTCCTTTATTATGTGTATGAATTGCTTTCAATACGAAACATTTTAATATCAAATATTTGAAAAATTATTAAAGTATTTATATTTATATTACTTTTAAATGTTATATTTATACGTCAATTGGTTCAACCCGCTAAAAAATAATATACTGTTAATAAAATAATTCGTTTTTGAAAATAAATATGTATAACTTAATTAATCTGTTTGTATAATTAATATATTTAAAATTATGAAAAATATAAATAATTCATGCAATATATAAATAAATGGTCTTAAAATTTAAACAATATTACTAAAATTAAATAAATACATTATCCACATATACGGGGTGGGGTGTACCAGAAGTAACCGTCGTACTTTAAAACTGAAACATTGTAATCCAATATAGTAAACATCGACATAGATTGTCACAATAAGAATAAAGAATTGGCGCATATATAATGTAAGTACTTAAGAAGTTTCCTGTCGACTTACCCTTCAACAGCGAACTTTTTCTATCAAACAATATTACTCTACAAACAATTGTAATGCGCAATTAATGCGCGTAATCAAGAATTCAACACTTCCGTCAGATGGCTGTATGAATGGCCTCAATTCTTGTATGGGGAATTGTGAAAGATAAGGTTTTTAAACAACAAATTGGAACTGTTGATCAATTGCGATAGCGTATCATTGATGCATTCAAAATATTTGATAATAATTTTTGCACGGAAATACGTGCCTCAATTCATGGACTAATTGAAGAGCATGCTGCCCAAAATGGTGGACATTTTGAAAAGCATCGCACATAAACTAACTTAAATACTAATGTAACTCATATTAACTGATGTAATATCTATTATGACATATTTAAATATATACATAAATACTTTAGACCAAAATACAATTATTTTTACAATTAAAATGTTAATGATAGAAAATATATACGAACCTTGGGTACGTTTCCAAAATTGGACAAATTTGGTGATTTTAAAATTAAAAAGTGAAGTATCATTGTGTTCAAGAAGTATCAAGAATCTATAATGTTTTTCTGACTAACGTTAATATTAAGATTAATTATGCAAATTTGGATAAACTGCCATCTTGAGGTTTATTTTTGTACTTTGCTATACCCTATATCCTAAAATTACGATATTGTAGATTTTTTCAATTTTAAAATGATATTTAGATTCCAACATATCAATAGGAATTCAATTAGAATCAAATTAAATGATGGGATATTTGTACCTTCAGGGTAAATTACACCTTTCATACTATTCACGAATACAAAAAATTGAAACCTTAAAAAATATTCTTTAAGAAAATTTCTTAAATAATCAAAAGTGGTACAATTAGGTTACACATGTCTTGAAACATCAAACAAGAGGACAAATATGATTGATGGTGACAGAAATAACCAGATACATATAACCTTAATTGTAAAGATATTGTATCTATATAAGTATATATTGTATATAGTATTTAATCAAAGCTCATATTTAATCATGACTACCAGTGTATAATATCCAACTATACCCACTGTAAATAAATTAATATTTTGTAATGGGTATGATTATTATTTGTATTAATAAGATTTCTTTTTCTTTTACATAATTAAAGATGTAATAATTTTATCATGAATAATGCTTTTTAAATTTATTTTTTGTCATTTTCGAAAAGTAACTAATATAAAAATAAGGCGACTCCTTTCTATTTCTAATGTGAATTACGTATGTCCAATTTGAATGAAATTAAACGAATTTGAATTCTCTAAATTCATATTTGTAACGTACTATGTGCTTAGCTAGTGGACTTATTTGAATCTATACATACATTGGCTCCACATTTGTAGGGTACATTTATAGCACCTATGCGAAGTGTTCCCAAATAGGTATACACTATATTTTACCTTACATTTGAACAATCTATCCCCCTAAACATAAACCATTTTTACCCTGCACATGCACCCAAACTGTTTTCAGTGTAGATTCGTATACCTCATATTAGGACGTCAGAACAGTTTTTGAACAATTATAAATGTAATAAATGTTTTGTAGTAATCCAAGGGGAGGAGTGAATAAGGTGACTAGTGCCCCCTCCCTTCATCCTGCTGAATCAGCTGAGCCCCTTTCACAAATAAAGTAAAACTAAATAAAAACATTTTCTGGAAAGCTGCGCCTCTTTTACAAATGAAGTTGGACTAGATAAAAGTTATGAAAATTATATCAATATATGAATGTAAGAAGAATCATAAAATGAAGCTAACGAATATATGAAATTTATTATATGCTATAATATGGTGAAGTGATAGCGTACTCAGAGGAACGTGTCTAAAGAATTATTCTTTTTTATTTCTTTATAGTTTAATCATGTCTTGTGTGTCTTCTTTCAAACTATATATTAGTATAGCTCCACATATATTAAAAATATTAATATAGATCAACTGTATCATATACCAATAGATTAATAATTTGATATTTCAACTTTCATTACAGATTTCAAATTAATTTTGATAAAAGATTAGTTTTAAATCGGTGGGTTATTACATTTCGTACCATAAACTATTCTCCATTTTACATTTAATTTTATGTATTTTCCAAAAGCTGATCAATACGATTATCTGTGAATAATGTACCATTATCTAAACCTATACTTGTCAAATTGATCCTATACTAACAGCTAAATAAATTGATTCTTTATCAAGTAGATACAACTTTAAAATTATGACTAACATAGTGTAATACTGATTATATCAATATTTGTTTAAATTTCAGGCACTAATCAATGCTTAATTTAAAAAGCGGGCTATTAATGAAGAAGGTGCGGGTATTGATATTTAACTCAATATTGACATAATGATATTAATACATTGATTTTCAGGCAAATAATTTGTATTTACGAATTCACGCAAATTATTTGCCTTTAAAATCAATGTATTAATGTAATATTATTTACATGTAAGGAAATTTCCATAAAACGTATTTATCTCAAATCAGATATTGTTTTCGTAAGAGCTAACACAATTTATCGTATATCATTTCTTTTGTGGTATGAGAAAACTTTTTTTGACATTTTAGCTAATATAATACAATTAAGTTGCAGTTTTATATTTTGCTAAATTTTTCCTATTTTCAAATTGATATATAAATATTTTTCGTATGTACCTAATAAAGTACAATACCACGAATTATACAAATACATGTTTGAGGGAAATATATTAATCTATATATATTTTTATTGTTGACAGTTTATTTGTTCTTTCTTAAATCATGACTACAAAGAATATACACAGTTAGCTACCATGACCTATTTTTCTGATTTATATTTAATATGAGTATATAAATGATTTTTTATTAATATTAGTAATATCAATTTTATAGTTTCAAATCTGAACAAACAACATTTAAACCACAAATAATTGAAGAAAAAAGGATACAGCTTCCCAGAAAACATATTAATTTTTGAAAAGTGCATCTGGCATATTAAAATTATACCTTTGGTAACTATTTTACAAAATACCGTAAAACTTGATGGACATCAACGTTTTGCTGGGATAGCAATCGGCCGTTTGTTCACTATTTCAGCATGATCATTGTTGATATGTATGGGACACCCTTGATTTTGAGAGCATTTTACTTGTTTATATATAATAATATAAATTCAAAATGTTCACCATTTGTTTGTATTAGAACGGTTGAATTATTCCATACCTATAGTAAACCAGCAGTAAACAAGAAATATCTGATTACATTCTGCATTTCATTTGAATGGCAAAAAATTATATTTTTCTATCTGACATAATGTTGCACTATTTGTCAACAAAATGATATGATTTTGCACAAACTAATACATGAAACCGAATTTTTGAGACACTGTACTGATTTTAACTGATAATGCGCATTATATTGATTTCTTTCTTACCTATGTCAGGCATTCTACTGCACTCTAGTCTAATAGGTATAGTATAGTTCCACATCTCGTTTGTATAAATTAGGCACTTATTAAATATTGGGGTCTATAGCAGTATAGAAGAGGTTAAACAAACAACATTTAAACACAAATAAATGAAGGAAAAAAGGAACAGTTTTCCAGAAAACTAAAGTCTAAATTCATTTTTGAAAAGTAAATCTGTCATATAAAAAGGGGTGGAGGGAAACCTTTGGTAACTATTTTACAAAATACCGTACATATTCTTGACGCTTTCTCAGACAGAAGTCACCCCCCCCCACCCCTCCCCCCCATTGAAAGATCTGGTTCCGCCGCTATATTAGTCACATTGATAATAATGAGTTAGGTGGTTAATTATAATGTATCACTATCCTAAGATGATCTTGATTATTTTAGCAGATACTTAAATGAGTTAGACTTATGCGATATTATTCTACCAAGTAAAAGTATAAAAATATATTCAATTGTATTCAATCTACTACATGTGTCAATGTTAATGTGAATGTGGATGTTATGAACAATGAATATAATTCACTTCATTATAAATGTAACAAAAAACACCCAAACATTTCTAAAAATGTAGACGGACGAACTTAGGAATTTTATAAAAAAGATTATAATTAAATATTTATTTAATCAATAATGAGCTTTAAAAGAAGTAAGAAAGTCAGATACAAAATGTGTTCAAATTAGATTTCATTTGTCATTAGAATATTTTTTGAATTACCAATTATAAATAAATGTCATAAACTATCGCTATCTGAAAGTTCTTTCTCGCCATTTAAAAAAAAGAAAAATGAATTAATAGCAACTTATAAATGTTCAAATTAGGTCTATATTTCTTTTACATTATATTACATTTGTAGTGAATATTTAATGAAAATTAGTGTAATTCCTGATAAAAATTAGATAATTTATATTGACTAGTAAAAGTATTTAAGGTAATCAAATTAAGAAAAAAATACAAAAAGATGAAAGAATTTATGTATTGTGTGGTCTAGAGCATTGGATACAAACTAAAGTTATGTCAGCAAAACAATATATAATAATACAATAGATAAAAGGACATTATAATTTAGAAAGGTTTTATAAAGATTGTATAAATGTGAAGCCATAAGACTCCCAGTCTTATTTTTATCAATAAAATATAATTATAATAATCGAATGAGACACTTATCCAAAAATCTAAATATAGAATTTCCAGGTATTAATTAAAATAGAATTTTGTTTTACGATATACATTTGTTTTCAAAAAAAGATTTCACAGGAATACTTTTCAGACGTTGTTGTACCGTGTATTTGTAGAATCTTCTAAAACTTCCAACTCTTGGCTCATATTCAATCCTGGCAAGGATTTTCCTTGTACCAACAGCTCTCCCTCCTCGAAAGATTCAGCGAGAATACGTCCTTTGGTTTCCGGCAGTAAGAAGCTCCAAAAGAACGCTAAAATGGGGAAAACCCCGATTATAACAAACGGAAGAGGCAACCAAAAGATCTTGAGCAGGGTAAGTTGTGGAGCGATCATGCCCCCGATCCGGGCCCAAGTTGATCCTACTCCAACACCCATATTCCGAATCACAGTTGGGAATACTTCTGCAGAATACATCCAAGTTAAATCAAAGGATAGTGTAAAGAAGAATTGACCGCATATTGCAACAAATGGAATGATACCCTGCAATCTCGGATATCCGTACATTGCCGCACATATTAAACAAATAATTCCACCAACACCATAACTAAACACAAGCGAGTACTTGCGTCCGAATTTTGCAGATGAAACCATTCCAAAAATACGAGCCGGTATTTCTACAATAGCCAGCAAAGTTAAGTTAACGTAAACGTTTCCTCCAAGACCTCCTAACATAAATAT